>JANHFL010006553.1:33224-44520 GCA_032468155.1 Oxyrhabdium leporinum | reverse complement strand
TAGGTTTAACGGCGCCCAGGACAGACCGCTTCAAAGAAGACAGTCCTCGACCCAACGATGTCAAACCGGAAGTCCAACTATGGGACTTTTTGTATGTGACATAGAGACATAACAACCAAATCTTTCTTCATGAGCATTCAGTAAATAGAAGGGCAGCAGGGAACGGCTTTTGCAATAGTGATGGAGAAAAATAGATATACTTCATCAGAGTTGGGAGATTACTTTATTTTCATGCTTGTTCCACCACTTTGCAGAATTAGATGGGCAACATATAATTTAACAAATAAGTAAATAAATTCACACATTCAATCCCAGAACTATTGCATATTAAATTAAAAATACTAGTAATCTTAAAGACATTAGGTTCATTAAAGAACCACCGCTTGACTTTTGATTTAAAGCAATGTGACTTTTATAGGCGAATAATTGCCCAAGGCCATGCAATGAGAAATATAGTTTCAAATCCAAAGCACAGATCGGTATCCAAAATGAGTGAATGGATCAGTACATCTAAATCAAAGGTGATGTCAGGATTCCAAATAATAGTCCCGTAGCAAGCAAAACTCTGAGGCAGGTGAATTACTTAAAGAATAGCTTTATTGGAAACTATACCATGGCAACTGTGAAGCGGGACTTCAACTCCCAGAATTCCTGAGCCAGCTTATTCACAGGTTGTAAAGTTGCCATAGTTCCCATCACTGATCTAAATAAAACTAAAATACAAGCATCAGTTTATTTTCACTTCATATTGCTATTATACCTGTTGGTACTGTTATAGAAAGATCCAGTATTTTTCACCAATCAAGGCAGCTTTTTCTATGTTAATGAAAAATTGTGATGCTTACAAAGCAGAGAGAAAGACAAAAAGTATATTGGCAACACGACACACTGAATGCAGCTAGGAAAGATCGGGGGCGGGGGAGAGTGCCCATTGGAACTTCGAATCCAGGTTGTAAGTGCCTTTTTGGGGGGCTGTTATAATTTTGAACAGATGCTAAGTGAGGATTATCTGTACTAATCCCCAATTAAAGCCAGACTTGCTATTGACTGATGAACATGGTAGATTTGTTGGGGTTGAACTTGAATTATATGGGAACAAGACTTTGCTATTGGGAATGTATACCCCTAATGAGGCTTTTAATAAGCAACCTATGGAGAAATTAATATGTTTTTAATGAAAATTGATGCTTGCTGGGGGACTGGAATGGGGTGATTTTGCCACAGTTACATAGGATATCTAAGAAAAATAACAAGACCAATCAAGGCAAATTACCAAAGGCCTTGTTTGATATGATGTACAATTTAGGATTAGTGAGTACATAGAGACTGAAAAATGGAAATGTTAAAGGATATACTTTTTAGAAAGACATAGATCTTTTACAAGAATAGTATATCTGGATTTCAAAGAATTTACTAAAATTGTTAAAGTAGAGATTTTACCAGAGACTTTTTCTGATTATAACCCTGTGAGTTTGGTTTATAAAAAGGAAGGTTCCACTTTTAGTTGGAGACTAAATAAAATATTGTCATGAAAAGAAGCAACAGTGAAGGACTATAAAAAGAAATTAAGATTAAAAAAAAAAATAACCTAAACACTAGCCTAGACATAAGCATTTTTGGGGATTCTAGTAAAGCTTTTATGAGAGGATATGTTATACAGTATCATACTGTATTGAAAAGAAAAGCCAAAATAAAATAGGCTATTTTGGATGAGAAGAAAGAAAAGAAGAATTAAAAAAATCTCCAGGGAAGATAAATATTTCTCATCAAATTAAACTTTTACAGCAACAGCTGTCAATGATAAAAGAAATGGAAATAAAAATGAACTATGCAAAGGAAAAAAACCCTGAATTTGCAAATAAACCATGGAAATGGTTGGCATATAAATTAAGAAAAGAAAAAGAAAATGATATTAAAACTTCAGGAGGGAGATGCTGTAATAATGGATAATGTGACAATACAAAAAGCTGTTCATCAATATTATTCTAATTTGTACAAAGGTCATAGTATTTCTATCAAGAAAATGGATATTTAAAAAGAAAAAGAAAAGAAACGATTACAGAGAAACAAAGACAAATAATGAAGGGACTCACAAAAATAAGAGGTTTCTAAAGTTATAAAAAAACTTATAGAAAAAGTGTTGGGACCATATGGATAATCAGGTTCTCATTATAAATGTTGAGAGGATAGCCTCTTGCAACCTTTGCAAAATACAATGAATTTTATTTTACAGAAAGGAAAGATACCTGAGACATGGAAAGATGTAAATATAATATAAATACACAAAGGACAGGATTTGACTTTGATAAGAAGTTATAGAACAATATCACTGCTTAGTAATGATTCTAAACTGTGCATAACGATCCTAGCAGACAAATTAAAAATAATGTTATAAGAATTTGTGAAATCAAGCTGGGTTTTTACCTAACAGACAATTAAAAGATAATGTTACAGCTGTGTTGGATATTTTGGAATGTTTTGAACAGCATAATGAAAAGCTAGTTTCATTATTTATTTGGATGCAGAGAAAGCTTTTGACAAATTGAACTGGACTTTTTAATTTAAAATATTAAATTTCTATGCTGCTTATCCCACTGATACAGAACTCTGGGAAACTTACAATATAATAATTTTAATATATGAGTATATTAAATACACAAAAATGGATTCAAGTTTACCCACAAAGGAGAAATGGAACATGATGGTACTTGCTGAGATGGTCAAATTGACTGCTTTTGCATCCAAAATACTTGGAGTGGGGGTCTCCATATCTTGATTAATTGATTCTACCCGAGTGAAAAGTGGGATGATCTCAGAAATAATCCTTGTGCTATTTACACTTATGATTGTTTCATTCCCATGTGTTATCATTGCAGAATTACTCAGGGCTGCAACTGACTCAGGCCACCATATCTTGTGAATGTGATCTGTGACTATAGGAATACTATCATCCTCCAGCATAGAGTCTGTATATGTATATGGTGTAATTGTTTTCTAACATGTATTGAGCTCCATCTAATGGCAAACCTTTCATTGTTTAGAAAGTTGGTTTTAGTAATATTTTGACCATACTGAGTACCTGTCCTCCCATCATCCCTTTTTTTTTGGGGGGGGGATGCATCCTGAGAAGCCAGACTCCATTTTTTTATGTTCTGAAGAGACAGAAGCATCTAGAAGAATCCAGCCTAACTCATGACACATATTCATTGGAGGACAAAATCCGTGTCTCCTCAGAGACTTACATACATAGCATCTCTGTTTCACCACACCCTGTTCTTTAATAAAATATCAAGTTCTATGCATACGGTCTGATTTATTGAAGGATAGGAAGGTTTAGCTGCATGTCGAGCTACACACAGGGTAACGTGTAGTGAGGACAAAACAAATACCACAAGTGGTATTTCCTCTATCAAAGTCATTCTGAGGAAGCCAAAGATTTCTCATCCCCATTGAACCTCCAGATTTGGTCTCCAAGCAAAGAGATAGCATTGTTTTCAATGGCAGGGAAATTTAAAACAGTAGTTTTCCCAGAAGCAAGAATGGGGGAAAACGCTACCCTGGCAGGCCTCTGGAAATTGTAGATCATCAAATGTGAAACTGTGTTCCTCCCTGATCATGTAGGAGTGCTCTGCTTGGAAACAATTTTGCCTGCGGGTGGCTCATTTGAATGTTTAGTTAATGTTATTAATAGTTTGATTTTCATTTATATGAGCACTCGTGCCAATGGCCCTATTATTCCATCTGAGTTAGGATATTCTTCTTCTAAGTTAGAATATCCTAACTTAGATGGAATTAAAGAATTTCTTTAAGTCTCAGCAACTAATAAGAACAAATAACCAATGGAAGAAAAACAATGCATTTAAAAATCCTATTAACCTTTGAAGGAAAAATGAAAAAGCATATTGTTTTCTTTCATATGTACATTTTCAAGGTTATACCAAGGATCATGACGACTAGAAATCAAGAGAGAATTGTGAGCAGAAGTCAGCAAGACATAAAAGTTCAAGTGTTGCCATTTATTGGCTACTTTTGTTCTATATTGTGTTTGAGGGAATTTTGCAGAGTGTTCCTCGGAGCTCTATAAATGACTTACAGGATATACCATTCTTACAAATATTCCTGCTCTGAACAATTGAGAAAGAATAAGAGAAATCTTCCCTGAGGCCTTGTGCTTCTATAAGCCCTGTGAATTAAATGCAGGGTGATATGTTGCTCGCTGACCCCTTTGACTAATACCTGTAGAGTTTCTCCCCTCTCTTTCCCATTGGACTTGCAGTCTCTGAAGATACAGAGTGAGAAATGAATCATTAATTGGTTCTGACAAACAATTTGTTCCTTTTGTTGTTGCTCCCATTCATCATGCTCACATTTTCCCCCATTTTTTTTTCTCTAATGGTTCATTATGTTTATTTGGCACACATCACTATAGAGGGCCAGGTTGGAAAAGATTATGTTGTAAATTTCAATTTGCTGGTCTGGCGTATTACTCTTTTTAAATAAAGAAATATGTTGAATTTCTGTTCTATTAGCCAAACTGTCTCCATCTTGACTCTAAATTTCCACTTTACTTGCCCACATTTGTTTAAGCTGTAGAAACAGGAGGTTCTATATTTAGAACGATTTACAATTTCTTTTTGTAATTTTTACTTATCCCTTTTTTAAAAATGCAAATTTCATTCCATCCTAACAGATTACTTTGTCTTTTTCAACACACTATTTGTGAACTTGTAGATCCACATCAGGGAATGAACTCTCTGACCATACGCTGTCTAGAGTTAAGAGCTTGCCTTTTCCACACTCGTATTGCACTGCAGATTCCTTTGTATAACATTGCTATTCCAGCAGCCGCTGGAGAAGAATCTCTCCTACTCCGAAAATTTTCTGGAAATCTCATTTTCTTGCTTCAAACTTTCATTCTTGTTGCAATTTTTCCATAAAAATTCTGAGATGGACCATCAATGCAGACACGTTTTCTTACAGTTGTCATTCTTTTTCTTCTCTTTTCATGATGGTTCTACCTCTAAATTATGCTCCTCCAGTTGTTTTCTTCAGACAAAATTTATAGCATTTTAGCTCAAATACTTTATGAAGATTGCTGTTTCAAAATATTCAAGCTTTTAAACCATCTTCATCTAAAACCAAAGTATTTATCCTCCAGTTTGATGCCATGGGCATCTGTTTTGTCAAATTTTATAGCCCTTAGTGGTGCTGTCATCAAAGATAGAAACTGACACAAGAAATACTATAAGGGCAGGACTTTGATTGCACTGGCAGAATGAGTGGGAGGGGCTCACAAAAATAGCAGCAGAATCATTATATTTTGAAACAAATGAACCAATCTGCCTGTTCCAGAAGAAACAAAGGATAAAATGCTATGTAACTCAACAACCTTGGTTTTCTTAGAGCTGTTTGTTTATTTATCAAATTTATACACTGTCCATCTCACCTAAGTGACTCTAAACAGACATAGGCAAAACCAAAGTTAAAAACAGAAGCATAAGCAAGTTAACAAGTTTAAAAAAAGGCACAGCGAATGCCCTCAAGTCACCAACCACTTTCAGGGTTGCATATCAGTCTTTGCTCAGTTGGTCTTGTCACTCTTGCATAAGGCCAGAATTGTGGGGGTCTGCCTCAGCTCTGGGGATGTTCCATAAGTGGGGACAACATTGCTTTTAAGAGTGTAGCCCTGCTGAATATTTGATATTCGTTGCCTGTGGAAATGAGGCACAAGAACCTTGAAACCTGTTTTGCTCATCAAAGAGAAGGATTCAGAAATATTGGTAAGACTTGAAAGCAAGTCTTGAACATTTCTGAATTGTCCGTGATAATATACTGAGTTTCTAAAATCCTCACATCTGTAGGGGTTGAGTCCCTGTCTCTTTCCTATTTCTGTGTTGAACTGTGAGGGGGAGAATAGGCTTTGGGTCTTTTCTATCTTGCACTTAACCATTGCATGGATGTACATAATCTGGCAATCTCTTTTTTAAGCTGTGTCCTGATAACATTGCTATTCACACCAATTCACACTGAAGACAATTTAAAGCCATCCTTAGCCATTCTGACATTAAAGTAGTATATTCTGCCTTAATCTGTCAACGAGCAATAGCAGTTTTACTGTGGGTACAATCTGATGTGCTTTAACAATCATTTTGTCAATAGTGCTGTCGGGGGACACCTATTTGTGGGATCTGCCCAATTCCTATTAGCCAATCTACCACCTCAGGCTGACAGGATTACAGTTCCTCTCCTTTAGTTCATGAGTATTACCGTTCATGATCATTCTGCTTTAGGCAGGGGGAAGCCCAGCTTTTCAAACTGGATTTCACCCCCCATAACTGTCAAAACTCCTGGCTGATGGATGAGTATATCAAAAGACCATGACTTCTGCCTGCTTCTAAAAGCTTTCTGAAACTGTGTTCAAAAACAACACAAATGACCACTGACAGAAGAAGAGGTCGTATATGGAAGAGGTAGAAAGAAAACCAGTTCACACAACCCTTCAGGGCTTGCCAGTTGTTATGGCTGTTGGCTCTTTTGGCTGATCCAGGACTCCAAGCTGAGGATTGGCTCAGAGACCAAATGAATAAAGTGTCCCCACTCCCTTCTTCAGCCCCCACTCCCACTTGGGAAGCTGATCCCCAAGCAATGCTGTAATTGGCCAAGGGTTCTCCTGCTGAGTGATGATGCTAAGAAGTTGGGGGAAAGCATTTGAAAGGAGCCCTGGGATAGGTATAAAAAGGAGTAAATAACTGCATTTTTTAAGCCCTCATTACAGGATCCCCAATAGTTTAGATCAGCCCTTACCTTTTTTTTAAATTGTGATGCAAGGTAAATCGAGTTTCTAGAATAAACAATATATTTGCCAGTGTATTTGCAGATTTCTTAAGACTTAAGTGCACAAGATTTAACATACTGTTTCTTTTGCCTTTCTTCGTCAACAGTTTTATGTTTACCTCCATGTACACTACAGTACATAAAATTGACACCGATCTTTGGAGTGAGATTGAGTATCTTCTTCTCCTGCTTGTGGTAAAGTTAAAATTTCAGTCTCCAAAGATGTTTTACTGTTGATCAGAAGGCATTTGTAAAAGAATCGCAAAGAGATTGTGCCATGAAATTGAAGAAGTAGTTATCAGCTGGTTTGATTCAGTTAGGAATCAGTTGAGCTCAGATCTTCCATTAAAAGAGCTAAATTAGCATAGCAAAACCAGGAACATAGTTACTGTCCTTATCTTGCATGCATTTCAAATTTGCATGGAAATATTTGTGAATAATCTGTCTTATATTTCTTGGTCACTTTACCAATTAGTTTTCTTTGCATTTTGTATTTTTATATATAGATATCCATATGCATTCATTAATTTAGAGCTAACTTGATTTTTTTTATACCATTGTTTCTACTCAGCATGATCTATGAACTTGAACTTTTCAACAAACTTTGTTTAGCACAATTGGTGACTTGGAATGATGTATAAATCCCTTCTATGTTGTTCATATGCTGCTACAAAATATGGTCCAGTGGTGGAAATAGGTTTGCTAGGACAGCTATTTTAAAACTAGTAGTATTCTCGTCCTCTCAGAAGTAGCCAGTTGCTACACATTTTTAATAATACATTACCCTTTTATTCAGACAGGTAACCTCTATTTGCTAGTTGTCTTACTGGCCTTGTAGAGAATCTTGGAGAAAACATTTATTCTATTTGAATTATGGAAGAGATTTGATGAACACAATTATTTTCCCCCTATAATTTTAATTGACTTAAGTGTTAGAAGGAACCTGTATGAAAACAAGACACTGGTTATCTTCACATCAATGGGTGCAAATTAAGCACACTTATTTTAAAATAACTGTAATTTAAATAATTAGGATTTGAGATTTGTCCATAGAAATACTCCATTGCTGTGTTTCCTGGATATACCTGCACTACTCTCAGAAGTACATAAGAAGTACATCGTATATGTTGTATTTAGAAGCAAATTTAGTGTGACTTATTTCTAAAGTATGTATAAGGTTACTGACTTGATGCATTCCTCAAATGACTCTTAAAATAAACCTCCATGTTTTGTTTGGGATGCACATGCTTAATAAAGTGGGAGAATCTTATTCTCTTCTGGCTTGGAGGTAGTTGAATCAATGTGCTGTCAAGAAGAAAATAACTACAATAAGAAGTAATTATTAGTGGGGCTGACTAAATGTATACATAGGTATAATTATTTTAAATATAAAGTAAAAAGAGAGAGAGAAGGAAGGAAGCTCTGTTAGTAGTGGAGGAGGTACAAACCTGAACAATGGCCAAGAAGAATATTGTTTAGGATGGATGTCTGAAAGCAGCGAAGATGTAATTAGATTTTAATTTTCACATGAACAACCCTAGAGAAATTCAACTATGTCTATGGGAATTGAGGGTTGAAAGCTTGCAATGTATTTATAGTATGTTTTGGTAAGATCATGCAAAAGGCAAGTGTAGAGTTAATTGAATTTCCTGTTCTGACCCAGCCTTAGCAGAAGCAAGAAACAGACACCTTGTCATGAAAAGCCCCTCTTTATTTACCTCTTGTGAATTAATTGCCTTCACCCACCGAAAAGTCCAGGCAATAGTCCTTCAAAGAGTTAAGGGCAGCAACAGACCTTATCAGTTCCTTGCGATAATTGCAAGGCCGAGCTCCCAGCCGAAAGGCTGCAGATTAAGTTCTGGCAAGCAGTCTCTGTGGCACAAAACACAATGAGCAAAATCTTCAGAAAGACAAACTGTTGTCTCCTACGACAACCACTTCCCTTTCCTTCTATTTATTCCCCAGCCAGGGAGGGGCCATTCAGCGTCCATGTGTGCTTTGCTTCCCAAGTTGACTCCTTGGCCTCCATTGTTCCCTTTTCCTAACAGCTCTGTGCATACGTGCGTCTGGAACAGGCCCCAGCTGTTCTTCCTCCTCACTCTTCATATCAGCCTCCAAAGCCAGCTGCCTCTCTGGTGGCTGGGAAATGTTGGACAGCCCTGGCTCTATTTCTGCGTCCGATGCAGAGCATCCATCAGAGCCTTCCCCAGACTCCAGAACTGGAGCAGACTGAGCAGTTGTCGGTGTGAAAAAAAAATGGGAAGAGAAGAACAAAGGGGAAGAATGCTGCTTTGAATCATTATCCAAGATGACTTTTTCAATCAAGGTTCATAAATGTTCATCATGGGTGATCAGGGATAGTTTTTCTTGTAACATGCTGGTTAAGAAGCTTCCTATTTTTGTGACATATGAGATAAAGTATTTGATATTTTGCATTCTTTGCCTTAAAAGTTAATTAAAACTATATATCAAAAAGCAAAAAAAAAAGTGTGATAAAAATATGCTAATATATTTCAGCTTCAATCTAGAGCTCCCCGATGGAAGGTGTTGTAGAGGCCATGCTAATAACTAGATTAAAAATGCCTCCAGTATCAATATTTATGGTGCTTGGAAACATGAGGCCTGGGAACAAGGAAACCCTAGCTTCAATATAGACCAGTTTACTCGACAAAAGAAGAATAAGGAATAAGCAAGCTGAGAGAAAGCAGCTTTGCTTCCAGATCTGTTGGCTTATAGGTCTATCGGTTTACAAATCTAGGATGAAATTTAAACTTTTAGGATTCTAAAAATTTAGGATTTAGGATGATAGAAAGATTCTAATTTTCCAGTCTCACATCTGAACATACGCACCTGTCCTTCAGCTTGTAAACTCTGTTTACCCCATTGGGGAAATTACCTCTGTGCCAAGCTTTACAGATTGGCTGCCTGGCATAACATTCCTTGCTTTTAATATAGAAAGCCTGAAAGAAGAAGCTCGGGGCTCTTTTGACTGGCACAACGGCAGCAAAGCTGAAGAGATGCCTCCAACGGCCATCTTGGCAATAGGAGGCTGATAGTTAATGTACAGCATAAATTGTAGCAATGACAAGGTAGATTGGAAGAGGAAGATAGGATCAGCAAAGCATTACAGTCAGGGGGAAACAGAATCTGATTATAAAGAGGAGGAGACTGTATGGCGCAGAAGGGGCCTTCAAAGACCAAAAAAAGATTTGTATTGGCTTTCTGATCTGAAAAGCAGCTATCCCAGAATCTGCCTGGCTGGATAAATGTCCTCAGGCTGCCTGAGAGTATCTTATGAATCTCAGCATCCCAGGAAGAGAAATGCACCCTAGCGCTCTAGCAATGCTAGTCTCAGCGCCGTTTACTGGAGAAGGAGAATCCTCTTCAGCTCTGACTGTAGCTTCTTTAATAAAACTCAGCGTGAGGAATAGCTCTTCAGGGACCAGACTGAGGAAAGAAGATTTAGCAAGGCATCAACAAGAGATGTGTTCTGCATGGAAGATGAGCCCCAAAAAGCCAATAGGAAGCCGGCACTGGAAAGAACATATTCAGCAGTCTTCAGTATTCCATTGTGACTGGGTGTTTCCGTCATTGTCCCACTAAAACAGCCTTCTGGGCCAACTTGTATGGGAAAAACACATCTGAAGAAGCAGCTGTGGAAAGATGTTCTCCAACATAGCAGAGATGGAGAACAGGTGAGGAAGGACAAGGGAATGCTCTGATCTCTGTGGGGCCCCTTCTTGTAGTCCTCTTCTTCCTCGATCCAAGAAGCTGCTTCTTCACAGGTATTGGGTAGCAGACATCATTGAGGAGCAGAGAAAGGAAAGTCAGGGATCCGTTGGAGAGGCCTAGCTCATTACACATGCCACAGGAGAAAATGGTGAAGAAAGACATTTATTAGGAGAGAGGATTGTGATAACAAACTATTTCCCCATTCTTTACTATCTGGGTATGTAGTAATTAAAATTTTATTAACATTTAAAAATTCTCATCAAGATTCTAGCATGTTTAGAGCTTCTAATACTTGGATAAGACCATTCATTGTGTTAAGCCATGGCTTGTTTCCTGAGCCATAAACACTGGTTCACACAGTGTAACCATAATGTGATTTATTTGATTTTGGTTTAGGATACTATGTAAAGGAGGCCACTGTGTAATTTCTCATTTTAACCACTTTCATAAATTTGCCAGTTTGTATTTTTGATTCTTTTATGTGCAGATTTTCCCTGATTTAAAACAGTGCTTGAATTACTGTCATAACAGCACTCTTGAAACAGACAAATCGATGCCTATTAGAATGCCGAGGGTGCTACAGGGACTGTGCCCCTGTGCCTAGGCAGGGCAGAGTAGTGGGCAGATATATACCTGCAAAATTTTATTTTTATTTTATTTTTACATTTTATATACCGCCCCATTCCGAAGACTCGGGGCGGTTTACAACTTATAAGCAATACTCTTACAT
>JANHFL010006553.1:13219-33124 GCA_032468155.1 Oxyrhabdium leporinum | reverse complement strand
TGTTTTTGTAGCCGTCTTGAGCAAGGAGGCGCTCCGAGGTGAAACCAGGGGAAGGGGAAGAAAAAGAATTGGCTGCTTTATAAGATAGCTGAAATTCCTCTGCTCTACTTCTTTCAATTAAATCAAGCAGTGGATGCTTGAAACAGAGGTTCTGTGAATATTCAGGCTGCCAAGAGATAACAAGGGCAGCTGTGGCACAGCTCTAGGGGTTGCCTTCCCCTATGCATCTCTGAGGTTTGGTAAAAGATCAGCCAGGGGTATGAGTTGAGTAGGAGTGCTCCTGCATCCTTTTGTGGGGGCTGAGATGGTAGCAGCATAGGGTCCCTTCTTTGGATGTGAATGCAGGGATAGTCGTTCTGTGAGCTTTTCATCTCACAAAGTTCTCTTCTGCAGTAAAGGGTTAGGGGCTCTTGGTTTTTGGGGTGCCTGCAAGCCTGCTTTGATTGGATTTTAGTTTTAAGACAGTGTAAACATTTAGGCATCCCTACTTCCCCTTGTTTTGTTTGTTTTCTGGTCAGAGGATAAAAGCCTGTATAAACTGCACTTCCATTTCTGCAAACTCCCTACGTTGTAAAATGGTTTTCTTGGTATAAGGACGAAAGTAGATTTCTTCAGCTACAGGTCCTCTTTCTTCCCTTTAAATCGTCTTGCTTCCCTCCTTGGCTGGAGGGGTGATGTTGCTGCTGCTTTTGACAAATGAAGCAGAAGAGAAGGCCAGCCATGTTTGTAAACCATTTAACTGTTATCTCCTCTACTGTGGGAAGCTATGTATATTGTTTTTTTTCCTTCTTATTGGGGGTACTATATATTTTTAAATGTGCCTTTCTAGTGGGCAAGAGCTCATAGCCTGTGCCAAACGTGCATTTTGCAACATGCTTCTCTCATTTTGGGAGGCAGTGGGGATGTCGTGTGTGTAAAATTAGCACTGCCTCGTTAGGCCTTTTCAGGCTAATTCAGAGTGAAATGCTCTAGCAGCAGTGGGCTGATTCTATCAGGAGAACAAGGACTAATTAAATTCACTCTGACCATCAAGCAGTAAATTATTTATATCCAGACAGATGCAATCTAATCTCTAGCATCCAACCCAGCCCCCACCTTCCTCTCTTTCTGAAAGGGAGGAGGAGAGGTTATAGAAGAGGTGGATTAAAAGAGAAGAGGACCAATGATAAAGCTAGGATGGAAAAAGAATTCATCAAGCACCCTTATTTCCCCTCGCCTTTTCTCTAAGTCTTAAGTAAGAATGAGAGTGAACACACATTTGCTAATGAGATGCACAATATAAATGGACATGCAATGAGAATAAGGATTAATTGGTAGATAATCAGCTAAATTTTTAGTTCAAGGATGGAGAATATGTAGCCATCTGGCTGATACTGAATATGAATGGTAAAGGTACTTCCCCATTAGCTGTGCTGTCTAGGGTTCCTAGGAATTGTTGCTTGGTGACCTTTGAATGACCACAGGATTCCCTCCTTTGCTTTAGGTGATGGTTGAATAAAGAGCTTAATACTGTAGGCAGAAGAGAATTCAAGGGCAACCTTTTTAAAGTTTGTTTTGGTTCTGCTATATAACAGAGTTCCTTTTCCTTCAAAAAAATGTGTGTAATAACTCTTATTACATTGTAAATTAGCTTATACTTTAGTTTCTCATAGTTATTGATTTCCATGAAGCAAACAGTAATTTGAATTTCATCAGTTAATTAACTGGATATTTATTTATATGTGTTGCTTTTAAAAAGGTAAGTTATCTTTGCCTGGTGCCTGGTAAAGAATATGCAGAAACACCTTACTGGAAGTGCATTCAACCACTGAAGACAGATTACCATTAAAAAAGCCCATTCCCTGGCAGCTGCTTGTTGCTCCACAGCATGGGTGGGCTAAGCAGACATTCTGATAATCTTAAAGTATTAATTTATTGTATTTACAATGTACTCCTTTTCCTTGGGAACTCAACGTGGCATAAATGAAGCACCCATGTAGTGTCCGAAGATATTGGATGAGGTCTTTTTTTCATATACCAAGTTCTCAAGCTGTAAAGTTTTTATAGATTGATACTACCATCTAGAATTGGACGGTAAATTAACTGGAAACCAGTGAAGAAAATCTAGAACTGATATAATATGGTCTCTATGCTCCACTCAAGTCAGGACTGCTGCTGTCAGGCTTTGTACTGTCTAAATTTTCCATAACATCCTCCCAAGACAGTCCAGCTATAAGGCACTGCAGTTATATAGGTGGATGTCTTAATTCTGCTGATTTAAGGGCATGAGTGGCATTCTCAGCTAAGCTGGTGAAAGGTATTTCATGTTGCAGAGGGTTCCTGTGTCTCTATTAGCCAAGAATAGAATAGAAACACTCAATCTATGATTCTGATCTTTTAAGGATAGTGCAACCTTCTCCATAACAGACCGAATGCTCACTCTATCATGTCCGGTTTGGGTTTCATTGTATTGCCTCATCCAATCCCTAGCCAGTCAGGCGCATATTAAGCACTTCTGTTACCTCAGATGGATCGGATGAACATATTATAGAAAGTGGGGTGTGAGGCCCACCTAAAATGAAAACCATTTTCTTGGCTTCTGGAACTGAGAGCCAAACCAATATTGCATTATTCATATAAACTGTGAAGAAACAAAAGTTCTTATTATGTAGCTGTACTTTTATCCTATAACAGGTTACCTGGAACATCCTATAACATATTACCTGGAACATCCAGAGTGGTTCTCCTATCTGGGAATCTTCTAGGACTTGAAGTCCATATGTAGAGAGGGACATTGGGTGGGAAAGGTCATTCTATTGCAAGTTGAATAACATAGTGCTTCATTCACTTTGGCATATGCTTGCACACTTTTGCAGAGTAAAAAAATACCTCCGGTGTACAAAGATTTGGATGCTATAAATGTGCATAATTCAAATTATTTAGAATCTGAGATCAGCAAGAGAGATAACCAGATAAAATTTTAAAAAAGGAAAGGGAAAAAAAAGGTCGGTCAAGTTATATTTGATGTTAGTTGTTGCCTCGTTTTAACTGCAGCGACAATAAATTTGGCTACTGTGTAGGTGGTTTCATGCTTTGAGTCTGAGAATAAAAGGCGGGTGTAAATGTCATCTCTTCTCTCAGGTGCACTTAGTAAAAGACGGGTCATGATATCCTTTCAAAGATCATTAAGAAAGTTACAATTATTGGCTTATGTATAATGGCCTGAAAAATAGGAGCATTTGTGCATTATTTGGTGACAGTCTATGTAATGCATATAACTTCTTTGTTTTCAGAATCAAAATCTCCCAGAATAGATTTCATCTTGGGAATATTTTTATTTTTACATTAATAAGATTCATAGTTTTGTTTGTGTTATGTGTTAAAGTCTCTTTGAGACTTTAAAGACTTGTAAATTAAAACAAAAGTTCATTTTAAGTAAGTGGATAAACAGAATATTCTAATCAAAAAGTAAAATCAAGGCATGTTCTTGTAAGGTCAGTTTCATTTATCCTGGGGATAGCTGTTGCTTTCAGTAGCAGCAACTATTTTTTCGATGTTAAAAGTGAACATAATCTTTTTTTCTCTTGAATGTAACAATGTGTGATCTGGTGAGAAAACATCACCTTAAAAGGCTATGCTCAAAATTCATCCTGAGCATGACGTCATGGTATCTTATGCTCACTTTTATTTCCTGCAGTAAATAATGTACAGTATGGAAATAATAATTAAGGGATGTTTATAAGTCTGCATGAGTTGGTAATTTTGAACTTTATAGTTTGTGAATGAGCGGTATGGTGGCCTACTGGTGAAGACACTTGCCTCTCACTCAGAAGGTTGAAAGTTGAATCCTAGGTAGCGACAGATGTTTGTCTCTTAGGGTACAAGGAAAAAATATCTGCTGCAAGCTCCGCATGGTGTCAGGAAGGGCATCCTGTCAGCAAACGCTCAGCTTTGTTCAGTCACCCAGTCTCCACCCTGAATTAAGGGATTACAGGGTCCTAAAAATGAAATTTTATAGTTTATGAAACTTGGAGTTTCTATATTAAAATACTTACTAAAATGGTGTGATATAGTGACTTAGTGTATTACAGTAGGACTAGAAAAACTTGCTGCCTTTTTTTTGCTACTGTGTCTGAGTTTATCTAATGTCTAAGTTACAGAGCGGTAAGAATAAAAATAAGAAGAGGGGAGAAAATGCCATATCCATTGGAAAGGTGGTTTTACTGAAGGAAGAGCAGAATAAGAGCTGACGTTTTTGGATACATGTTGATTGATAACATTGTCTTAAATTTTTTTGAAAGTAATTCATCCTGTCCATTTTCATGTATCTTACCATTTTTGGACAGGAAACTTCAGAGAAGAATATCAAGAAATTGGAACTACTTTGCTGTATACACATGAAAATCATTTCTGCAGAGAAAAAAATCACCTCAAATTATGTAGATAAGTCTTGTGCATTTCATTCCAATGTTTTTTCTACTGTTTTATTTAGGAAAAATGAGCAGATCTTTACTGAGCATTGTTTTCAGCTGTAGAATGTTCAGCTATAATTTGACTATTTGCAGTTGTCCCTTGGATAATGGCCATTTATGAGTCTAGCTTTCATAAACACACAATAATTTTCAAATCTAATGACTGCTGTAATATCATCTGGAGATGGATTCTAATTAAGCTGATGTATTATATGCAAAAGCTAGGAAACGCATACTGGGATTCATGATGTAGTTGTCCAACAAGAGCACAATTTCGGAACAGTTTTAGGAATCTGATAGTATCCCCTGCCATCAGTTGAGCATTCCAGAATGCCTGCAAAGATGGCACAGTTTTGGCAGTGATATATAATGTTTGCTTCTAGAATTCCATATTAGGAATTCTATTAGTTGTTGCCTTCTCGTTTTTGACTAGGATTTGATTGGCGTACATTTCCACTGTTGTCCTTAAGCTTCTTTGTTTCTTTATCCAAAGGATCATTTGACTTGACTTCCAGGAGCCCTTCCTTTTAAGAATGTAGGTTGCTAACGCAGCCCTTCTCTCCCACAAAAACAACTTTAAAGATTTTTGTTATTGTTATCTGACCCTGTGTTTGATTAGATCATTCTTGTGTCTCAGTGGTAACATGAGCTTCGACTGCTTAAAAGCAGCAGTTCACCCTAATTAACTATTGAGCTGGGGACCTACCACTACTTCCCTTTGAAAAGAAAGAATGGGATGGAGACCAGAAAGAAGAATTTTTTGCTTATTCCTTCAGGCTTGTGAAAATTTGCAATATCTAGCAACTTTTTTCAGATAATTTCTGATTAATGGTATCATGTTTAGGGAGAAAACTACCTGGCTGTGGTAAAGATGCAATACAGCAGACTCACTTCCAGGAAGAAGACATAATGGATTTTATTACGTTATGTAGAATTTTTAAAGGGAAGGGAGAATTTCATTCTTTCAGAGGTTTATTTATTTCTTTAATTCATGCAATAAAAAGCATACGTACAAAAATGACAAAGCTACTCACCTATTATTAAGATGTCCCAGTAAGGGAGGTTTCATAGGTAGCCTTATGCATTTATTTTATAAATGTCCTAAACCAAAGGGTTTTTAAATTTTTTCTTATATTAATGATATAAATCTTTCCAAGACAAAAGGAGGCTGTACATGTTGCCTACAATAAACAGAGATCCTTTTCTTAGTTTCCCGAATACTGTATCTGTGATATTTTTTTTTTTATAGAAATGACCTGATATGGCTGGTGAAATGAATCTCAGAAAGAAGTTTTTATTTACACACACACACACACACACACACCCCTCTGATGATTAGTGTAGTCTTGGGGGTATTTGTTCAGAGGTTTGTGATTAAATCCTCTGTGAGGACCCTTCCATCCTGATTTTCCACCGTTGTTCAGTCGTTCTTCCTCTTTCCTCTCCTGCCAGTTCTTTGTCGCTGATATTCAGCTCTAAACCGTAGAATGCCTGAACAGCTTTCAATTCCTCCTTCACCCACTTTCTGCTGCTGATGCTCCTCCTCCTCCTCCATGCTGCTCTTTCAACCATCAGCAGCTTTCTCAGTTCTGTACTTAGGTCATTATATAAATAGACAGGGTGTTTGGTTTTGGCAAGCACACAGTTAAAACATACTGAAATGGATTTAGCACAGATAAAAATGGCGTGCCAGCAGAGACCCTTTTCCTTGATCGAGGAAGGGTTTCTCTGATATATGGGGAGTGTTTGTTTAGTACTTATATGAATATAATATAAGGGATTATATTCATGAATATAATCCCCCACTGGTTAGCTGTTACAGTCCAGGAAAAGCTAAATTACATGGATTTGGCTTAGAATGTATATGGATGAGGGACTATAAGAAAATCATAAGGCTTTAGCTAGTCTGGGAAGGCAAAAAACCCCCCCACCATTCCTAGAAGTAGGCAATGCTCCATAGCCTTGCCAAGAAAGCTGCTTATATTCACCAGGAGTCAAGCTGAAGGGCATAATTACCTTTTAAACACACACACACACACACACACACACACACACAGACAGACAACTTCCCATATATTTCTTCATGCTAGAGGGGAAAAGGAAAAAGCAGACGCTCACAATGCGGCATCTCCCAGAATGCTTTTTCAGGGCAGGCCTCTGTAGTCTAGGCAGATAAGTTTGTTCTCTCTACCTGCAGACATTACCATGAAAATGGGCACTCGGTCTCCTGTAGCCAATTGTTGTTTGCCACAAGTGGTCGGCCAAGTGCTGAATTATAGGGTTGTTTTTATATCTCCCAAGGCCACCTAGAATTTCCCCCCCCCTCTTTAAACAAGCAGGCAAATCTACCTGCGTGCAGAGCTGCAGTCTGGTGGACAAATAGTATGCCTCAGCTGCTGATCTGAGGCTACTTTCCTTGGGTAAATGTATTGTTCCTTCTTATTTTCTTATTTTAAGCATAAACTGCAAACCGCCTGGAATTACCAAAGAAACACATTTTTTTTTCCTGTTCTTCTCTGTCATTTTGCTTGAAGGAATTGGATTTAAGAGCTGTTTCTGGCTCTGTCAATTTCTTTATAGAGTGAAAGCAATCGTTTTATTGATTTTCAATTCAGCCACGGGATCCTGTGGATTTGAATCCTTTGACTGATCCAAGTTCCTGTCAAGGGAGACTTCAATTGTAGATATGGATTACCGATAGTTTTCAACTTATGACCACAATGGATTCCAAAACTTCTGAAAAAGACAGTGTTAAGTGAGTTGTGCTTCATTCTGCAACCTCGTTTGCTACAGTTGTTAAGTGAATCACTGCAGTTGTTAAGCAAATCATGCAGTTGTTAGGCGAATCTGGCTTCCCCCTCTTGATTTTGCTTGTCAGAAGCCAGCTGGGAAGGTTACAAATGGTGTTAAAATGACTTCTGGCAGTGCAACTGTCATAAATTCATGCCAGTTGTCAAGCATCTAAATTTGGTCATGTGAATGCTTCAAGGCTCGTAAGTGTGAAAAACAGTCTTAAGTCACTTTTTCCCAGTGCTGTTGTAACTTCAAACAGTCACTAAATGAATGGTTATAAATCGAGGACTACCTGTACTAAATCCTTCAACACAGCCTTTTGGGCACCAGGGACCGGTTCCTTGGAGAGAGGTTTTTCCGCGGACCGGAGGGGGCTTGGTTTCGTGTGCTGCCTGCATCCCGCGGACGGCCTTCGCTTGTTTGCGCAGCTTTGTTTCCGGTGTGCCACGGCTGTCATGGTTCACAAACCAAGCCAGCAAAAGAAGAGGCCACACTGTGAGCAGAACTGGAGTCTCTCTTTACTGGAGTCTCAGCTTGGCACGTGGTAAACAATGCAAGTAAAAGGGTTTCTAGCCGGCATTACTGGCTTCTGCTAGCCAGCTGGTTATACGGACTCATCACACCCCGCCCTCCTGTTCCCGGTTGCTCCCGGCTGACTGCAGCAAGTACTTTTTTTGGCCAAGGTCCAGTAAGTACTGTTTGAGCCGGTTGCTTCCCTGGCCGGCTCCAGCAAGTACTCTTCAGGCCAGGATGGCTTCTGAACTGACCGCAGCTGGCTTGCCTTCCTGGCTCCTGTCCCAGCATGAGTCCCACCACCTGACACCCATCTTGCCCCTATGCACTTCCCCCTCCCCCTGTGCGTGTATGGCAACGCCAAAACGGCGCGTTGTGGCAACTATGAATGGCATGCTGTCTCGGACGTTGACAGCGGCCTAGGGCCGGTACACAGACTGGGGGTTGGGAACTCCTGCTTTAACATGTAAGATTGCTCTAGATGAAATTCTGGAATGTAATCTGTCTCATCTCTATGATGTGCTTTTTAATATTTTTTTTCCCCATAAAAATTCAGTTAAGGAAGAAGAAAACTAGCTACTTAATGTCTTTTTAACTGATAGCTGTATGTAGTCCTTGTCTGCAGTTACATCAGTGATGAAAAAGTAACTTTGTGAATGATCTTGCATTTAGGATCTTTTCAGGTCTGTGAAGCAAAGGAAAGCTGAAGAGAGATCACAAGCACAGCAAGTTTTCACTTACTGACTGACTGATTCATTTAAAGACCAAGTTGCAGGTCCCAATTGTGGTCACTAAACAAAGATTACCTGTAGAACATACCTGGTCATCAGCAGTAGGTGCCGAAATGCAAATATTGTATCCTCACCAGCGGATAGAATCTGGTACAGGCAAACTCTTAAAAGTCTGATAATTTCAGCGGCTGCAGACTGAAATGTATGTTCCTTTTTACATTTTACATTTACATTTTATGTTCCTTACAATTCTTAATTGTTGCATATTGATTTCCTGTGTTCATGCATTGGGGAGCAAAGATTGTTATTTATACGCATGTTGGTTATACATGCTAAGTAGCATCCTTACATAAGATGTAGACATTTCTGAGGCGAATGAGGAAGCCTAAAATCTCTAACACAGCATGTTGCAGGGCATTGGAAGAATAATGAAATATTCACTCCCAGGTTCTATAAACTGATTTAGGAACATTGTTGAATCTGAAGACAGAAATTTGGTTGCTTTGCCTAATAATGGATGACAAATAAACATAGACAACGTTCTCTGTTCATCTGATTAATCTCCCCAGTGCCTTCTGCAAACTAATCACCTAAAAGTCACCAGCTGACCTGGCTGATACCTTATTTCCACCTTGCCTCTCCTTTGTGAATAGCACACTGATAACACTTCCTTACTTGCGGAGAGGGCATTGTTGACGAACAGCAGCGTGATTTGCTTGATGTTCAAACACTTCAGCTGTACGGTATATAGTCGAAGGCTGGGAAAGAGGTTACTATAAGCTCATTTGTTTTTAGCAGGATTATTGCAGCCCCGAAGCATGTAGCTAATCCTCCTAAAATGCTTTTCAGCAGCATGAGATTTCCAATCTTACAGACTATGTGGAAGTCCAAAATCTACTTCGAAATGTCAGGTTAAGCCAATGTTTGCAGAAGCGACATTATGTGGTCATGAAACATGAACATAGCTCATTTTTATCTCCGATTGGTGAAAGTGTGTGAGATTAGTGAGGTAAGCAAGCATACCATCTGTCAGATAAACACAAAAGGCTGGGGAAAACAACATGAAAAAGTCACACCATGGATTTAATCTGTGGATGAATTAGATAATGGGAGGGCTGATTAAACGGTTTTTCTTAGAGGGAAGAATTAATAATTTTCTTCTCACTTAGGTACAATTTGTTGGATGGGAGAAGAATTCAGGGACAGGCCAGCTAGCTAGACATACCTTTTTTTTTCTTATAAATCATGCATGGATCTAATCCTGATCAGAATTTTCTGTTCAGAAATTTAGTTTTTTCTCTGTGTCCAGAACTAGGACAAGATTCAAGCTCTATGCTGGTTAGAGGTTTTAGGGGAACTTTGGTTCCTTGCCTAATGACACTTTCCCCACTCCCCCAGAAAGCTGATGAAGGTAATATTATTAATGCAACCTCTAGAACAGAGGTGTCAAACTCGCGGCAACATGTTGTCGTCACGTGACGTATCACAACTTTTCTCCCTTCACAAAAGCGGGGGTAGGCGTGGCCAGCACATGATGCATCTGACCTGGGGCCCACGAGTTTGACACCCCTGCTTAGAATAATGATTTTAAATGCTCTGTCATTGTAAATCGTGAGGGGTCCTTGGTGCTTTCTGAGCTTGGTTGTTTCCTTGCAGACATTTCATTACCCAAACTAAGTAACATCAGTGCTAGTAACATCAACATCACTAGCACTGATGATGTTATCTAGTTTTGGTAATGAAACATCTGCGAGAAAACAAGCAAGCAAGCTCAGAGAGTACTAAGGACCCGTCGTGTGTGATGACCCAGGGCGTGGCACAAAAGCAACACAACCAGCGAACAGGTCTAACTTCTCTTTATTGCTCCAACTGTGCCCCCAAACGTCCCCACATTCACTACAAGTCCTGGAGCAAAGCTCTCACACGTACCTTCAGAAGCCTCTAGCTGCGAGTAGTCCAGGAAGCAAAGTTAGCCACACAGCAACCAGAGCAAGAAGTTCAGCGAAGCAGGCAAACCAGGCAAGCCCCACAAGACAGAGTACAGCAATCTTCAGGAGTTGGCAAGTGCACACGAGGCTGCACAGATTCAACACTTGTTCATGACAAATGCCCCTCCCACTGGCACCTCCTTACACCTCACTCCACAGGTGTGCCTTGTGAAAGGAGGCGGGGCTCTCTCCTCCCTTGTAGCTGGCTCAATCTGCGTTGATCTCTCTTCCCTCCTTGTTCTAGGATCAAGAGGGGGTAGTCCTTGCTCTTCTCCTGAGCTCTGTCTCTCCTGCTCCTCCCTGTCTGCAGGCCTTACTAATTCAGAAAAGCCTTGCCTGGACTGACTCTGCCCTTCCCCAGGAAGGGGAACGGAGCCGCCCTCTCAATCTCTGTCAGCTCTTGTTCCAGCTCATCTTACTCCACAGATTCAGACTCCAGAGGGGCATGACATCATGTCAACCCTGAATTACAAATATTCTGCTTTATTAGTACCTTGTAAACTAGTAGAGTTGTTTTAAATAACACAGCATTGCTTTCCTGTGATCTTAATTTGAGGTTAATACAGAAAAAAACTTCGTATTTAAAGGATATTTAAGCTAATTCCTAATAATAGCTTTGATTTTGAGATTCTTTTGCAAGTGGTTTTGCCAATCAGTCTGGGGACTCCAGAGTGATATGGAGCCCATTAAGTCATTTGTTTGATTGTTGTTGCGGGGATGGTGGTGGGTGTTACTGCTTTTTGTATTTTTGTATGGAAATTTTATCCTTGTAAACTACCTGGAATTTCTGGGAATGAGTTGGGTGGCCATATAAATTTTCATTCATTCATTCATTCATTCATTCATTCATTCATTCAGTCAGTCAGTCAGTCAGTCAGTCAGTCAGTCAGTCATAATCACCTTTCTGTTAGAGATACAATTCAGGAATAGTGTGGTTTGATTTGTCCTATTGCTGCACATTTCAGACTAAAATGAGTCGAATCGTTTGTATGGCCCTGGATTATTTATATTATTAACAATGCATGTGTTCTTCTTGTCTATAACTCTAGTGGTGGAATCCATCATACTTTTAAAATAATGTCAAACAACACTGATGGAATTGACACTTGATTTACCACATGGATTCTTGATCCATATTGGCCGCTTAGAATGGGGAGGGTTTTCAAAGGGGTAAGGAAGAAAACTTTCAAGCAATATGATCATTTTTAAAAAAAATATGTTTATAACAGCTTTCTATCTTATAAAAGGTGGGTGGGTGTTCCCTTTTCCTTTTTTTCCTTTCTCTTTTCAGAAAATTATTATCCTAACTATTAACACTGAGGCTGCATCTTTTATAAATGGATTTTTTTTCCCAAATAGAAGCTGCTGGTGTAGAAGGAGTTCAAGCATCCTCTTCAGTTTGGTGATACCAACCTCATTTAGACCCCAACAATGGTGGTGGTAGGGGAGAGAGGGAGGGAGGGAGGGAAGGAGATTATGTTGGTTTCATGTTATATACAGCTTAACATCTAAGTTGGTCCTAAGAGAGAGAAATTCATCTTTATTTTAGGCTCCCAGTTACACATCTAACTTAACTGGAAATGAAAGAAGGACGGAAGTTTCCTGCAGGGAGGGCAGTGAGTTTGAACGATTATCTTCTGAATTAAAAAAAAGTCTTATAAATCAACTGGTAGACTGATATAAAACTCTTTCTGTTTTGGGAAGTGTGGTTGAGGATCAGGACAGTTTTGAACCCTTTGGATCCAAAACTTTTTTGAACCCACCCAAGTTTTGCCTCTGTCCACTCGTTTTTGTTCTGATAACGGCATTAGAAGTATTTAAAAGGAAATCCAGGTAGCCCTCAACTTATAACCATTCATTTAGCGACTGACTGAAGTTACAATGGCACTGAAAAAAGTGACTTATGACCTTTTTCACACTTAAGACTATTGCAGCACCCCCTTACAGTCACATGATCAAAATTCGGATGCTTGGCAACTGGCATGTATTTATGAGGGTTGCAGTGTCCCAGGGTCCTGTGATCACCCTTTGTGACCTTTTGAAAAACAAAGTCAATGAAGTAAAGCAAGATTCACTTAACAACTGTGTTACTAATTTAAAAATTGCAGTAATTCACTTAATAAGAGTGGCAAGAATGGTGATAAAAATGAGGAAAACCTACTTAACAACTTTCTCGCTTAGGAAAAAAAAATATGGTTGTAAGTCGAGGAGTACCTGCAATGCAATTTTCCTGTAGGTGTTGTGAAGAAGGATTCAAGATGCTGTCTGTTAGAGGCAAAAGCTGAACATTCTCCCTAGGATCACAATACTTCAGCCTAAGTAAACTTCAAGTTAGATTGTAGTGATCACATAGATAGGATTTCTCCAGAATGGTTGTTTGGAGAGGTGACCAGTTGCAAGGTGATTTTTTTTTTCCTAACAATGTGAGAATTCACATTCACATGGTTGGATTATTAAAAATAAATATTTTGTGACAGTGTGCAAGTTCACATGTACGTGGCTAGAATATTAAAAAAAAACATTTTTATGCACAAGGGTGCTTTGTACACTAATAGCACCTCTGAAAACACTCATCACCAGCGTGGTTGAATCTATCACCTTGCAGCTGGTTGTCCCCTTTTTCTGTTTCCTTCTACTCTTCCCAGCATTGAAGACTTCTCCAGAGAGCTAAGTCTTTGCATAATATATCAAAAATATGATAATTGGATTGTTGCTGACATGTAGCTTGACTGAGAACTCTGAATTGATTTGTTCTGTGATCCACTTGTTTTCTTTGGTATCCATATTATTCTTAGAAGTTCAACACCAACCTTCACAAGTGCCAGTACAGGTAGTCCTCAAATTATGACCACAATTGAGCCAAACGTTTATGTTGTTAAGTGAGAAATTTGGTAAGTGAGTTTTGCCCCATTGTACGACTTTTCCTGCCACATTTGTTAAGTGAATCACTGCGGTTGTTAAATTAGTGACACAATCGTTAAATGAATCTGGTTTCCCCATTGACCTTGCTTGTTAGAAGGTCGCAAATGGGGATCCCATGACCCTGGGACACTACAAGCATCAGTTGTCAAGCATCTAAATGTAAATTATGTGACCATGGGGATGCTTCTGTGGTCATATGTGTGAAAAACGGTCAGAAGTCACTTTTTTTCAGTGCCATTGTAACTTTGAACAATCACTAAATGAACTGTTGTAAGTCAAGGACTACCTGTACTCTTTCTATCTATCTTTCTTCAAATTCTAACTTTCATTTCCGTAGAGTGTCACAAGGAGAACCCACTTGCATGATTACAGGGAGTCCTGAACTTACAACTGTTTAGCAGCTATTTGAAGATACAGCGATATTGAAAAAAGTGACACAGCATCTCTATGATCACTCGATCAAAATTTGGGCACTTGGCAACCATTGTGTATGTACAATGGTCATGTGATTGCCATTTGCCACCTTCCTTTGCTTTTGATAAGCAAAGTCAGTGGGGAAAGCTGTATTTGCTTAACTTAACAACTACTGCGATTCATTTTAAGAATCAAAAAAGTTATAAAACTGGGCATGACTCATTAAACAACTGCCCTGCTTAGCAATGAAAATTCCTGTCCCAATTGTGATGGCAAATCAAGGGCTACCTGTATTATCTTTTTGTATATATGAATACAATATTGTACCTAAATATAGTTTCCAAAACCTTTGTTGCTTCTCTACCAAGTGCTGGTCTGTGGTATATTTCTTGACTGCTAATTCCTTTAGTGTTGACAGTCAATCTTAAAAGGCAGAAACTATTAACTACTTCAGTATCTGTTTTTAACATAATATTTATTTATACATTTTTTCTTTAAATACACAAAGGTGCTTGGTGAACAGTGTATTGTCCGAGTCATTTTAGATTTACAAAATAATAATTCTGAGATTAATAGTAGTTAAAATAATAGTAATAATGATCACTTTACTTTATAGACAATACTAATAACAATAGTAATACTATTCAAATATATCTAATAATCTTTTATCTTCTATCATGTGTCTACATAGTAATTATAACATATTTTATAATGATATATGTAGTAATATTTTCCCAATTTCTAACTTCTACTTCTATTTTCTAACTCTTGATCAAACAAATCCTATATTAAGAAGTACATACTACTTCAGTATCTTCCTTGTCAATGTAGTGATAGCTAAGAATGATGGAAGCCTGGGGGTCCCAGGTCCCAGGCCTTCTGTTCCAGAAGCCCTTGAGGTCTCCATGGGCTAGATTTTGGGGGAGCTGTTTGGTGGTTCCTGTTGCCGCCATCTGTCTTCCAAGAGATACCTCACCTATTATCCACTTCCAAACTCAGGAATATGTGTGTGAGAGAGAGTTGTCATACCTTGTGCTGCCTTTTTGATAACGGACAAATCAAAATACAAATGTTAAAATAATTTCTATAGTGCCACCTGCTAGTACTTGGAGGTATATTTACTAAGAGAATTCATCCTTTTCTTCTATCTTTTCTTCTATTTTTTATCGATAAAGGAGAATATTTGTAACTCAGAATTGAAATGAAGGATCCTTGGTGGTCTCTGAGCTTGGTTGTTTTCTTGCAGAATCATGCTTTACCTAGTTTGAATAATGCAACGTCTGTAAGCTCAAAGACCACCAAGGACCCCTCACTATTTTTTTATCCCCATCAAATCTTATATTCTTATTTCAGTGACCTATCTGTCTTTTCTGGACTAGTGCCTTGGGCAGCAGGTCAGACTAGAGGACTTCCAAGGTCCCTTCCAAGCCTATGACTCTAGGACCTCTCTCTTACCCCTTCCTGTGTTAGAACCATTTCCTCAAGAAAATTTGGTCTCGCTCCAGACTTTGTGTGGAATGTGAGTAAAAACACAACATGAAGTGTTGGTGAAAGTAAACTCCTGTTGTCAGGGTGAGATTCATGCCTTGGAAAGTGGCTTAAGAGGTCGTAGCCCATGCTCTATTAGACGTGCAACCCTAGCTAGCCAGGTTTGTTCCCATAAGTGGGATCCAGTGGGTGACATTGAGGATTACCTTCCAAGCCAAGGAACTGTTACTTTTTTAAGGGGGAAAACCAGGTGGGGAAGGGGACGCTAAGTAATGTTGGGCCCTGTTGTCCAAAGGAAGGACTAGATAGAGTATCTTTTAATGCTGAAGACCAGATCCTATTAGGAATAGCTCCAAACACCAAGGGAGAGAATTATAATACTATCTTCTGTTCAGAAATTAAGCTCGCCATGGTTCAGTGTGACTTGTGCAAGTCCGTGGTCAGAAATGCAACCTGAATCACAATTCCTTAAAGTTGGAACAAACTGCTTTCTCAGCCTGCGTTACCATTCATTACATTCATTTAATAGATTTCTATACTATCGTTTGAAAGGTCTGTCTGGGTCATCTGTAATGCAAGCTCTAATCATTGACAATAAGAGACAATATACTCACACATAGTTTAATTAGTCTAGAGGTTTGTCTGCTTCTGATAAAAAGGTAGTTGGTTTAACCCTGCACCCATGGATATTGTGGCATTCTTTTACTGTGACCCTCACAAACCTGGGACAAACAAGAGCTAATGAAGGTTCTTCTTTTCTGCACTTTTGCTCCTTTTGTACTTTTTCCACCAATCAGTAAAACATTTTGCTCACCTTGCTCTAAACTTTAATCCATGTTCCCAATCCATCACTTTTGCCTCCTGGAATATGAAAGAAAACCAGCTGAGTTATTCAATCAGTTCCTGCTCTCCTTATCTCCTACTGTTCAAGGGATGGATCCAAAGTCCTATCACACAATTCCTTTTGCTCATTTTTTTTAACCTTTGAGAGAACGACAAGGAGCAACTAGAACAGTGTGGGAATCACTTGTCTTATAGAACCGAGATAAGTCAAGAAACTGTGCAAGGAAAATTAATTAATGCAGTTGACATAGCCATGTTTTCACTAACTAAGGGCGTTATATCTTCTCAAGGAAAGTCAGTGCTAAACCATTGTGCGAGTTGCTAAGAATGAAGGGGGTAGAACCAGGTGGCAAACCTATCAGACTGAATCACCTCTTAATCATTTCCCACATTAAACAAAATGCATACATGTGTGCAAAACATTTCACATTAAAAAATGCCTCAGTTCAAGATTGAAACAGTATTTTGGGCTCACAAGACTTCCAAAACGGTCAAAATGCTTGTTGCCATCTTAGAATAGGGCGCTTCACCTCAACAGTTTAGATTCAAAACTTTGAGAAGTCGAGGGTGTTGAGGCCTACCTTCTGGTGATAAGTGTGGCAAAATGTCACTGTTTGTTCACTCTTATTGCACTCACAAAGTGTCACCTGGCAGGTCTGTTCAAGGCCATCCAATCTTGTTTCAGGAAGGAGAGCTTGGATGACCATCTCCAGGGCCATTCAGAGGAGTTTGTGGAACATCTGTCAAATAAAACCACTCAGATGTATTCTAGGTTGGAGGCTAAGTAGGAAGAAGGTCCATTAGAGATGCCTGGGAAATGGACTTACCAATTATCTGGAAGCAGTTTGATCCATTGGAACTGAGACGAGGACAGAGCCCTTAGGGCTATTAGCACAACTTCTAGATTCACATCCCTCCTGATTAATGGCCTCCAGCAGCTCAGGCATGAAGGTTGCTATGCAGCAGGGAGGTTGGTACAGCAGCAACAATAATCCCAAGAGCCCACCCTCAGAAACAGGGTCGTAATTGGGGCCCATGCCTTCTGAAGGCCAAGAGAGATTCCTGAATGAGAACTGCCACTCCTCTTGCCATGCCCTGAGGTCTTGGTTGGTGCCAAACCCGACTGGACACATCCCTGAGAGGAGAACCTTGAGAGGAGAGGAGCCAGGTCTTCATAATGCACACCAGGTTGGCTTATTCCTCCCCAGTGAAATCATGGATATTGTTAACTGACCTGGCATTCATCAGCAGCAGCTGAAGACTTGTGCCTCTGAGGGCCTGATGTCCAGGGTCTGAGCATGAGTTCAGAGGGCTGGGACATGCCACCTGTCTTAAACCCCAGGGGCATCTTGCCCTTCAACAGCCCACTCTTTGACTTCCATCTAAATGCTCCATGCTCATCACCAATTAAATATGTTGCTCTACCCTAAAATCCAGATGTGATGTGCTCCTGCGGCATTTAAGTGCTACTGTAGCTCTCAGCACCAGCAGGGGGACTTCCATCATCTCAGCCCCCCCAACATCCAACCCCCAAAACTGATTTCTCCCACTGACCAGCTGGGCAGGGGCTGCATCCACATGGACACTCTTTCCCTCAGATAGGAGCATCCAATCATACACAAGTGACCCTTATGCTCTCACCTGGGATTATCACTCCTATCTCCTTCAGGAACCCAAACTCCTATGCTACCTAGAATCCATCTTGTCATCCCTCATAGACAGTCCCAGCGGTGGCCTGTTGAGACCAACTCCAGCTTGAGGTCTCTGGTCTCCCATCTCTGGTCTAGTATCTGATCTTTCTGGCTAGGTCCACTCTGTCATCAGCCCATCATCATTCCAGACCAACTCTGATCCCAGCTCCAGCCCTGGACTTATTCTCCCCTCCACTCTTCCACCTTTGCCTTTGCCGCACCTTCACTGCTGCCATCGTTTGGCCTGGTGTTTCCAGGCTCTGTGTTCTCTGTCCAGGGTGAGTCCAGCTCTGCACTGCATTTCACTGTATTCCCCCATTGTCATTTCGATCTCTCTGCACCTTCTCTAATTCATGGCCGTTTGAAGCTCTGGCTTTGGTACCGCCAGACTCCAGATTGTACCTTTGCCACTGCCACTGAGGTGGCAGCTACTACCATCCCCAGGCAACTCCAGCACCTCGATCCTCTGGTTGAAGGGTTTGCATGTCCAGTCTCTGCTAAAAGAGCTGCATTGGCCAGCAAGGCAGGGGTAGAGCAGAGGGTTCACTTGATGTTCCAGGAAACAACATTTCCCCTGGAATTCATTCCTCCCAGGTCATGAGCAGGAGTCTCCTGCCGAATGTCCACTCCTGCCCACTCTCTTAACTTTTGGACTTCATACCTTCTGAAAGCAATGTCCAAACTGGGAATTTCTGCAATAAAGGAAACGAACAGCATCAGCATAATTGGATTCCACACTTCTTTTCAATTTTTTAAATAGAGGAAAGCGCATTAGCCCTCTATGCTGGGATGAGGCGTTTGGAAGGAAATTAAAGGAATATCACAATATGCTGTGGCTTGCAAGCAATGAGGACGAGAAAGCTAAAGGGCTTCATGTCAGGCGTCTTTCTGAATCTGCTCTCATCCTGCTCTTCTGCTGCTGTTTGTTAAAAGCAGCACTTTTGTTACCAACAGAAGTAGCAGTTATGTCATTTGGCAGTAGAGTAACAGTGTCACTTAAGGAGCCAAAATCTTCTACAGTTTTTCTCTACATGTGTGTATGTGTGTGTACACATACGTAAATACAGAGAGATATGTGTAAGTATGTACATGTGTTTATGCATGTAATTATTCCCCCCTCCGGTTTTGACATTGTTCCACAGCCTCTCTTTTCATGCTGCTTGTTAAATTGTTAATTCACTCCATTTATTTAGTGCACATGTTGCTCAGAGCTCAATTTTTATCTTGGTGAAAACCAGGCTTGCTCATGGGCACATAATGAAATTGCATAAATATACCCTTAGCTAGGGAATCTAATTTATTTTCCCTGTTCATTATGGGGGAGAAGGCCATTATAAAGTGTATAACTTTTTTTTCCTCATCCTTTTCCAGTGTTAGAATTGGAAGGCAAGCATGCAGGCTCTTTTTGTACAGATGATTCCACCCTGATTCAATTTAAAGCTGGTTAGAGCTCAGATACTGTCGTGTAATTGACAAAGATCAGTGTGGGTTGTAATGCTAATGTCTTGACTGTGGCTCTCCAAGGGAACAGTGTAGTAAATGCTTTATAAGAGTAACTGGACCTTTGGTATTCTGCTTGCTTGATGAGAAACCAAAAGGTAAATCGATTATCACTGAATCTTCTTTGATCTGTAGTGTATGTGGGATGTGACTAAGGATATATATTATCTATACACATGTACATGCATAAAAAATAGCATTACTAGTGGTATATGGCTATGAGAGATTGCGTGTGCAAGTCTAAACAGCACTCATCCATGTTCTTCTGCTGCTTCTTGAATAAAGGTTCTATATAACAGAACAAATGTGAAAGAATTTGCAAATATGTACCATAGTTACCTGTTCCCACATCAAACAGTTTGAGATACTGAATAAGGTTATCAGAACTGAGTTGCAAAGGTCTGTGTATCCCCCAGGGGGCACAAAGCAATACAGGAAACCCTGTCTCTTTGCTGGCATCTAGTGGTTATCTCAAAGTTGCATCCCAGATGTGATAATCTTGAAACCAAATGATTTTATTATTTTTCCAAAGTCCCAAAGGTGCTTTTTCAAAAGGCAACTGGACTTTCCT
>JANHFL010006553.1:0-13119 GCA_032468155.1 Oxyrhabdium leporinum | reverse complement strand
AACTGTATTTTCTTTCCCCCCCCCCCCCTTGAAGACATTTTGCTTCTCATACAAGAAGTTTCTTGGCTAAGAAGTCTTCAAAGGAAAACAAAGTCCACTTGGCTTTTAAAAAAGCACCTTTGAGACAACTATGATCTGGATGACTAAGAATCTCCAAAGACATTTCTCCAAGGGTTTAGTTTAGGTGAGGCAATCTGTCTCACTTATAGAAAGATGTTTAGGAATCTAGTTGGTAATGACCAGGACATACAGTGGTAACAGAAAAAATAGGCAGTGTTAGTGGAACTTTCCCTGGATGATTTATACAGAAGCTCTGTGCAGCCCCATATATCAAAAGAATAATCAGAAGAAAATACCTTGTTTGCATTCATTCAGTACCTCTAAATGTATTGTGTAAAATATGTCTGGAATTACTGTCATAGCTTGAACTGGAAGCTATGGTTGCCTTGGAAAATAGGCACTCCTTGTTAGAAGGCCCCGTGATGTTACTGGAAGATGTATTGAGTGAAATACTATCCTCTCTATTTCTTAGCAACCCAAAACTTAAATATATGTTAAACACATTGCTTGCATACAATGGTTAGCCAAAATTCAGAAAGTTTCAGACTATTGTCATACATAAAATTTAGCTATGTGTTAACGAACACAACAGTTCCCCCTTGATTTCTTCTAATAACAGGCATAGTTAATAAATCAATAGAAACCTATCTGTGGTTTATTATTATGTGCAAAACAGGGATTCTGGCAGGCTTGTTTTTGGCTTTTGAATCTGGCATATTTGGAAAGAAAGAAGCCAGATTTTCTGGTTCACTTATAATGATAGATGGAGCCATCCAGGTGCATTGTTTGTGCCCAATGGTAAAAGAGCCAAGAGGATGGGATCAAGTATTGTGCCCCAGTAGGTTGCTCATTACAAGGGGAGTCAAAATTTTGGAAAATCCTGTCTTAACATGGCCTGTGAAATGACTAAATACTCAAAATAATACATTTATAAAACAAACATCGATAGAGCCCTAATTAAGTGGTGGTAATTTAGGTAATGATGTGGAGTGAGTTTTAGAGAACTGCCTTTAGTAAACTACAGAGATTTTATTCTTTTTTTAAAAAAGGAATGTGTTAGTTGGACAGTTACGAATAACCCTGAGATTTCCAGGGTCATGTTGCCAAACTGAGAAAATGCATTCCAGCCAATGCATCAAATTAAATCATTCTCATGTGAAAACAACTGTAGAAGGCATCTTGAATTAGAAAGGGCATGGAATGGATCAGATTGCCATGGGAGTTTGGGAGGGATCCACCCACTATTTGAGCTGCATGGATCTTTATAAAAGCCTGAAAGATCTTGAACATTAGCCTTCTGGATTGGCATTCACTAAATGCAGTGCCGCGCTCCAGAAATGAGTTCCCTTTGCCCCTTATTAGTCTGGAGCCATGTATGCCACCTTCTGAATGTATCTTGAAAAAAAACAAGCTGTTTTCTTTTTGGCCTGAACTTCTTCTCCAAAGATCTTATGCTAGCTGTGACGAGCATAATTGGGTCCCCAGACATGCTCTCTCTGCTTATCATCTTTGGTTTCTTGGCGCTCAATGAAATGAGGTTAATATTTGCTTCGCTTAACCACTGGAGTGCTTGTGAGGATTAATTATTGAAAGCCTGCAAATGTCTTTTTTTGAAAGTAAGTGAAAAAGTTTAGGATTAAAAAAAAATCCTGTTACACCCTTAAGAGACAGAGCAAACTTTTCTTTCTTCTGAGATTATGAGACTTGGTAGAGCTTGTTAGTATTTCCCCTGTTCTCAAGAACAGAAGGAAATATTAACTTTAATAGAAGTCTTTGTTTATCTGCTCAGGAAGGAATAGGCTTTTTGTAGCTGCTGCAGGACTGCTGGGATAGATAATTCCCCTATATGACATCTGTTTCTGCTCACCTGTACTGTGCCTCAAGCATAATAAATAGCATTGTTTGATCTGTATGGGGAAAAATTGTTCTCAAATGAAGCAAGGGCTCTTGCAAAGAGAGTAGACAATATGCCTCATTTTTTAACAATGATGACTCTGCATGGTTGACATTTCCACTATTTTAAGCAAATATGGAAAGAGAACACTCCTTTAAAAAATCTGAAAATATCTTCTCAAGCTGAAAGATGTTTTCTTCTTTTGAAGAAAAAAAAACTTAATAGAAACATCGTATAAACAACAGAGCTTTGTCATTGGAATTCCCAGTGTTTTATTTTTTGGGTGATAAGTAAACAAAGTGAAAAGCATTGCGTGATATAAATACAATTATAATTATATTCAGTTCCTATAGTAGATTATAGTTAAGCTAGCAAGATTATTGTAGTGAAACCTGACCTCAACTTCACGGAATATGGTAATAAGAACATTTCTGCTTATTATTTTGGTGTTCACTTTTAAGAAAGCTTCACACTAGCAGAGATACAACTGAATGTGTGTGAGAATGATTTACCTTCTTTTTTTTCCTGTTAGCTGCCCGGAGTATATGTTTGAGAAGGGCAGACATATAAATTGAATAAATAAATAAACAAACCAGAACGGCTTTTCATTAAATCACCAAGGGCAGTTCTTAATTGTTTTATTGGAAACTCCAGGGAGGATGAAACATTTTTTCCTTTTCCTTTTTAGTGCATTAAGGTTCAAAATGGCAGCAACCATTGGGGGTATTATAGATGAATAAAATATTTTAAAGGAGAAATTGCAAGAGATATGACATTTAAGTCTTTGTGTGGTCCCAAACTATCCCTCATCTATTTTATTTGTACGATATTTCAGTGTATACGTATATATTTTATTAAGAATTTTTATTATAATAATAACATCTAATACAAAATAGACTTAACAAAGAAAAGGGAATAGAGCAGTGTTTCACAACTTCAGCAACATTAAGATATATTCCCCATGCTGGCAGGGGAACTCTGGGAGCTGAAGTCCATATATCTTAAAGTTGCTAAGTTGAGAAATGCTGGAATAGAGAGAAAGAAGGAATAAAAAGTAGAAGGAAAAACAGAAAAATAAAAATAAACTAAAGACAAAATAAATATATAAAGAAATTACTTTCTATCTCCATAATTACCACTAAAACCAAATATGGTAACTTTATCCTCATCCTCATTTATCTTTTCATTCCATATCTCATTTTTTAGCTATAAACAAATCCATAAAACACAAACTTTTCATTCCTGATGTCAGCAGAGAGTTCATAAATGGTAGTCAGAATTAACAGCATACTTTGTTTTAACTTTGATCAAATAAGCTAACTTTATATTCCTTCCTTTTACTTCTGAAGTCTTACTATTTAGTTTGTTCAAATATTGTCATAAGATTTGATTTCATTTCTTCTTTGCCTCATTATACAGAGTTCTTCAAGGTTTTACAAAAGAGCGCTTCTTTTGTAAATCCAATAGGAAAGAATTGTTTTGGTTTGCCATTTGTAATTATCTTTTAAATTTTAAACTTTTAGCCAATTTCTTTTATAGATTTAACGAAGTATCCTTTTGCAAATGATTCTCATAGCTTCTCAGTTGTAGTTCCATATTCAATACTTTGTTTTCTTAGATAACATTTGCAATTTTATCACTCATTTCCTCATTAATATCTTTTGGACATAGTCTGCCCATAGACACCATTATTGACATTGTAGGAATAGTGGCTACTATTTTCTAATTCCATTCTTTAGAAGTCTCCTTCAGTATTTTTATTATCATAACATTTTGCACCATCTTGCAACCTATATATCTTTCCTCTACTTAAAATCTTTAGTCCCCTCTAGTGTCCAGTTTTTGAAATCATGACATTCTTTATCTATGTTACTATGTTTGATAAAAACTAAACAAAATCTGTTTCCCATGGAAAGCTGTTTGTATAATTCATGCCAAAATGTTATTATAAAAGTTCCAATGTGCCCATTTTATCTGGATCCTTAGTCCGTTGTAATGTTGTAGGATCAAACACTTATTTATCTTTTTTCCTGCTTATTTCAGATTCTTTAAATTCTTAAGCTTATCATTAAAAAAAATTCATTCAGGATTAAAGGCAGACTCACCTGGCGTTTTCAAACTTGTCCTTCTAAATAGCTTAGAAATAGTTAATGAGCAGTTTCTGAAAATGATTAGAAAGTGAGGTTTGCAAACTTGGTGTTCTTTAAAAGTTTTTTGCTGAGCAAGATCCTGTTATCTCCGGTGTTCACAAATTACTATCCTGCAGTCTCCTTGTGAGGAGCAGCTGTCTAAAGGACATTGTGGGCGATCTTCTATCCTCTTTATCCAGAGAGGTTCCAAGGAGCTGGTCCACTCACTAATTCCTTATTTTTTGCTATGATCATCTGCTCCACTTTCTCAGAGCCATCCTGTTTGCCATACCTGTCTTGGAAGTCTGAATTTCAGTGCAGATTTGACATACACTATAAAAACAACCACTAACTTTATATTCATTTCAAATCATACGAGGATATTTTCTGTTTTTCTTCTTTGGGCCATGCAGGACTGTAATCTGTGTACCTTGTAATGACATATTTTTTTCTTCTGTGAAAGCAGTAGTGCCTGTGAAGTTCTCCCTACAGAGGGTGAGAGACAGATGTACAAACACCATAGGCAATCCATGGAGAGAGATACCCATATGCTATGCTTTCTCCACTAATACACTTATTCCATGGATACTGAACTCACACGGTTATTAAAAGCTCAGCAGTCTTTTTAGCCGTCTGTTCTGTGGCTTCTTTTCCTATTTGCCACAACTGTTGTCTAAGATAGCAGAATTTATTTAACTCTTTGCCCTTCCTGCCGTAGTGTTCTGGCCAGCATTGCAGGTTAGATATCTAACAGCCATTCTTTACAGTTGATGCCATTTCTGATTGTAATTAAAGCAAATGGAATATTTGGTGTAGCCTATTTAGGTTCCAGAGTTAAGAGGTTTTCTCTTGGCCAGTTATATTTTAAATGGTTCCTGTGTTTTCAACATTAATCCAGCATCATCACAAATGTATTAATATATTTTTAAAATACTAAATATTTTTTAAAAACTATCGATCTCAACTTTCTTCTAGGCTGATCTCAAGACAGCTCACAATGATACAATAATCATGGCATTAAACAAAGATAATAAAAAATGTAAAAGCAGAAGAAAAAATAATCTTTTAAGTAAGGTACTATTTGAAAGAATGAGACAAACAAGATGGATTTTCTCTGGTGTAGTGTTAAAAGTATATTTCCGTGGGAAGCTTCAGAACTGAGACACCCTCTTCTTTGGTTATCAGCAATTTAATTTCAGAAGGTGAAGAACCTGAGAAGGACTTTAAATATTAATTTAATTAATTTAGTTTAATTTAAAGGGGCTTTTGCACATTTATGATTGTTTTAAAATTAAAAAAAAATGAGATTTTTGGTTTTACCTAACTTTTGGCTTAGTTAGGGTAGGATTTATGAATAGAGTTACACCGAATCAATTTAATCACCATGCAACCCAGAGGGCAGTCTCTGTCATGGTCTGTGTCAGATGTTATATAGAGGAAGAACTACCATAATAGTCTAGCTGATTTTGTTATGCCCGAGTATTCTGCAAATTACATGGGTCCCAATTTGTACATACATGCTGCGTAGCAACAAACATGCATACAAGTACATACATGCTGCACAGTGACAAAACCATGTATGAAGTTTCAACCATAGGAGTCTAGGATCAAGGAATATTAGGCTCTGTATATGTGGATCTCTTTTATCTGTCCCAGACTGTTGGTGAGATAGCATGTGGTTTAAATCCTTGAATATCCATTCTCAATACCAAAGTATTTCTAGGTACAGATACATGTCAAAAATAACCCTCTCAAATGTAAAATTTGTGTTACCAATAAAGGAGAATATTTGTAGGTCAGGGTTGAAATGAGGGGTCCTTGATGCTCTCTCTGAGCTTGGTTGTTTTCTTGCAGATGTTTCATTATTCAAACTAGGTAACATCATCAGTGCTAATAATGTTAGCACTAGCACTGATGAAGTTACCTAGTTTGGATAATGAAATGTCTGCAAGAAAGCAACCAAGTTCAGAAAGCACCAAGGATCCCACATAAAATTTGTGTTGCTTGTCCAAGTTCTTTGTTTGTTAGACTGTCAGGTTGGCAAGGTTGGTTATGCTTAAATCTGACTGTGTTGCTATTCAAACTTCACTTTGCATATGCACCAGCTAAGTCCATGCATGTTCAGAGTCAATGATTATCTTTGGGCTAGAAATTGTGTGTGCGCTTTTTGGATCCCTTTAGCAAATCAACTTCACTGAATATTTTCTTGTGTTTAACACTGCCAGATAAACAATGATCAATGATGTAGAAGCAGGCTTGATGTGATGTTTATAGACAATCTCTCGCCATATTACCCATATCTTCATCTTAACTTTACAAGTATCCACAGAAAAATATTGCCCTGTAGTGTATTGGAGTCTGTTTGCATGTAGTCTGTTCTTTTGATGGGTATACTCTAATGTGACTTCTATGGATTAAATCTCCAATTCAGCTCTTCCCTAAATGCAAATCTAAATAGCACATCGAGTTTCTATCACATTTACTCTAATTTATCATCTTTGCGTCTTTTCATTATGCTCATATCACCTCGTGAGGTTCCAGTCAAAAGAATGTCTCTTTAAAAAAAGTGTGACCCTGCAAACTACACAGCTCTAATTTATTATCCAACTAATCTTCTTTGCCATATCTGAAACCTGAAATGTGCTTGCTCTATTTTTTTTTTCTTTTCTTTTTCTCGGGTGAGTTACAGTTTTGATGTGAAGAAAGTATGTCAGCTTTCCTTGTAACTTGTGGTAGTAAACTAATCAGACATAGGTCTATGTTCTGATGCCATCCGGCATTCGCAATATTGACAATTACTTCCCAGACAAGAAATATACATCTTCCTGTTTCAAAGAGAATCCTTGTGGGGTAAGCAGCTTCCTTTTAGCTTATAGCCAAAGGAGAGAACCTCTATAAGCCTCTCTTTCCAAGTGGAATACCTTTTGTTCTTTTAGAAATTGTAGGCAGTTTTCTAGCAGGAGGAAACTAGCAAAAAAACTGTGGGCTGAGAGTGGGAAGAGAGAAACAGAGCCTTAAAATTATCCTCCAACATCTTATTAAAGTTGGAGTTCACAGGACAAAGATTTGGGTACACAAATTTTGACAAATATAATATCTATTCCAAGGGCTACCTGTTCTGCACAGGGAAGGTAAAATTATTTAAGATATATCCTAAGATTTATTTATTTCTCTATGTGTTTCAACCTAATTTATTGTCTCTGGTATCGCCTGTGTACAAGCTCAGTCCTCATGTGTTTTATGCAGATTGTTTCCTCTCTAAATAGAAGCAGATTGGCATCATCTTCAGATCTTTTGCGATCTTTCTTTTCCCTGTATATTTTTCTGTTGGAGGTTCTTCTAAGATGATGCCTGTGACTTGACCGGCACTCTTGTTTTCATTTCTTCTACAATTAATAGTTTATATGTAAATATTTCAAATTGAGGTTTTTTTACATCCTTTTTTCTCTTTAAAATAATGTGTGATTCAGTTTATTTTTTATAAGATTAGTGTACCACCCCATAAAATAGGAAGAGAAAGACAAACTGAATTTCCTGTCCAAATGCCTCCATGCTATAGGGCCAGGAATTAGCGCTACAGAATGTATTTCCTTTGAAAGGCACAAGGTGTGGGAGCTCCATCTCTCTCAGATGTTAGGTTAGGAGAAAGATGTTAGATCATGGCATCCCCCCTGGAAGAACATCTTCAATGAAGAATTGCTTGGCAATAAAAGCAAAATTTCAGCAATGGAGACATAAGTTAGAGTAGTGGTTCTCAACCTGTGGTCCATGGACCGCTGGGGGCCACGATGTCATCACAAGGGGTCTGTGGAGTCTTGAGGAAATGTTATGATTTAACTCTTGAGGGTCCGTGGCCATGGTCCGTGATCACAAAAGGCATTTAAAGGAGATCCATGGTGAAGAAAATGTTGAGAATCACTGTGTTAGAGGAAGCAACCCATCCAGTACAGTTGCATATACATCACAAGAATTTAGCGCACCTGTAGAAGGCAATTCAGTTCATTTAATGTCAGTTCAGACAGGCACAATTTTTCTCCCACTTTGATTTTTTTGGGGGGTGGGGGTTACCTACATTCCTCACTCACAAAATAAATGATCAGTGGCAGTATCATGCATATCTGATTTTTTTATTTCCTACTATTTCCCCAGTCCTGAGCCTGAAACCTGATAATTTTGCTCCTCCCTAGAACAGACACTCCAGAGGGCTGCAGCCAGTAGTATATTTGTTGGATTGGATTTGCTTACAACAGTGCTAATACAAAAGTGGTATTAACATTCATAATTCTGGTGTCCTAGTGTGGTCTGCCTTGCAGGGCTGACAATGAATGACCTCCTGATAGATCTGCTGACTGATCTTTTCCTTCCCTTGTTGCTCAAGGACAACTCAAATAAATTAAATGGTCTGCTCCCTAACAGAGGAGACATTTTGCAACTTTGCCATACAATTACATTGTAGGATATGGGTTCAAAATGGTACATGTTTTATTCATGGCCTTCTATCCAAGGTGAAGGTGGATATCAAATACTACGTATCATCCTGTCATGTCTATTACTAAGGTGCTCCTTTCTCCTGCAGGACCATGGAACAAAATTTTCTTGGATTTCATTGGTAGTCCCCCATATATGAAGGACATTTCATATCTAGACTGTTTTTAGTACTGGGTCAATCATGCAATCTTGACTTCATATTACATTTATGGCAGGTATTGGAAAGTCCTGTTCCAGTTGCTGAATAGACATAGTCATTTGTCATCACCTCGTCACCCACAATTGAATGGGTAATTAGAGAAGACTAACATTATGCTGGAAAAAATGCATTGTTACATTTCCTAGCAACAGGACAATGGGTCTGATTTGTTGTCATTTGCAGAATTTGCATATAACAACTCTCTTCATTCTTTGATTGGCATGTCTCTCACTCAAGCAGTTTATGGATATAATCCCCACTATTTGCCCTTTAAAACTGCTGCTTATATAGTTACTTGAGCCTCTGATTTTCTCGGAGAGAGACAGGTGGCATAGCTCCTCTCAAGGAATGGTTAGAGTTGGCCAAGACTGCATGTAAACAGTTGTGCATATATAAGAAGCCACCAATTCTATAACAGATGTGCATATATAAGAAAGTACTTATGGAAGATTTGGTATGGCTTTCCATTGAGTTTTTATCCATCTCACATCTACAAGATAAGAATAGGAGCATAGATGGACAGATGCAACAAAAAAGAATATTCAGGAGTTCCTGGTTATTGATGGCAATGTGCTGAATTCAAAGTCTCAGTCCTTGCCAATTTAAGGGCTATCTCCATAATTACTGTGCTATTATTTAATTGGTAAGCAAAAAACCCATTTTGTCTTAATTTTAATTATTGCCCTGTAAATTACAGGGCCCAAACACACGATGGCACAAAAAACAGGAATCAACCCTCATCTTTTCATCTGATGTGGAGCTTGCAGCCACTTGGATCTGAAGAATGGGAGGGTGGGGATATTAATTCTTTTCTCGTCTACAAAAGAATGCTGGCAGCAAAAGGAAGACAACAATAAACATATCAGTAGTTGTTTATCTCTTTAAAAACTCATGGATTACAGTCATTTAGAAAAAGCAGATTAATTTAAATCAGGTAGATGAGGTGAAACAACTTTTGGGGGAGAAGCAGAGATCAGAGAATGGCATGAGTTAATTACTCATGTGACAAACCTCACTCAGCTTGAGAATTCTGATAAGCTGTCTGCCAAAGATGTTGAAACGGTGTTGAAATAAATATATTCAAGCTGAAGTGACCCATTTACAGAATCTACTTCACAAAGATAATTTACAATTTTTAAACATTCCTTCACTGTTGGTCAAAATCAGACTATAATACTCTATATGGAAAAAAGGCTGCAGAAATTTTTTTACTGAACTAGGATCATTTGAAATAGAAAAGAGTGGCCTCTTTAATATTGTTCTTAATTTTTAAACATAATTTTATTAAAAGCTTTAAAAAGGAAGATAAAAACTAACACAAACTGATATATAAGGGGGGAAAGGAAAAAAAAAGAAAGCTAAAATGCAAAAAAAAAAGGAAAATATCAAAAGCAACATAAAAAAAGTTGCAAAGAATTTCTTTTGATCTTTAATGCAGTTATAAGTACAAAAATGTATTTATTGTACTTACAAACAAAAAATGAATATCAATATGTCAAGAATTTTGAATTGATACGGGGCATAGGAAAAGATTGCAAGTAATCCTCATTTAGTAACTATCTTGTTTAGTGATCATTTGCAGTTACAGCAGGGATAAAAATCCTCACATTTACATATAGCTCTGTATTCATAGATCTGTAAAGCAAAGGAAAGATGAAACACAGCTGAAGCACAGTCACAGTTTCACCTAGCAACCACCTCATTTAATGACCAAGTTGCCTGTCCCAAATGGGCTGGCTAAATGTGGACTACCTGTACTCTTTAGAATGGAAAGACAGTGCTACCCTGGATATACAGTCTTGGTTTGATTTATGAACCGATTCTTTATCTATGTAATGGAGATAGTGTTCCATATTATTCCACATGACCAAGATGTAATGCTTTGTTTAAAACGTTGCTTTCACAGGCTTTGGCTGTCTAGTGAATATCCTTCTAGAAATAACAGCAAATATCCCCTCACAGCTGCTTATTCTGCAATCCTACACTCTTGTCACACACTGCATTGCTACTTTGCTATAAATAAAAATGTCCCATTGTATAGAATGAAGGCAACTTCCTTAGGGTAGAAGTGGTTATGGGCTGGCAGCTTTGTAACTGCAATCTCCTGTATTAAGAGGGTATTTCCTCAATCTGCTATACGCAAGCAGAGCTGTGAATGGGAGAACTGCAGGTGGTGTCCTAAACACAGCTGAAGCCTTTGATGTGGATATATCCTGCTGTTGTTTCTTTTCATGTCAGTCACAGTTTCTGTCTCCTCAGTTAAATGGTTCATCTTTGGGTGGCTGCTTAGGTACCAGTGCAGATGAAGCAGAAATTGGGGAGAAACAGAGAAAAATAGATATTCAACGGAGTATCTTCCCCGAAGACTTAATGCTTTTGTATAATCAATATATATTTCACACTGCACAAATCTAATACGAGGGGAAAATACAGTAAAATAGAATTGTGTTAAAAAGTATGTGTTTAAACAGGAATAATGAGGTAATTGATCTTACGTTTCTTTCATATATTTGAGACCCAACCCACCAGCTTTGAAATGATTTCATGGAAAATGACACTAAGCCTAGTTTTACATTAGATCTAATGTAACACAGATATACATTAATCTCTATTATGTGAATGAATACCTTTCTTTCCTTGCAATTTTAAATCTCTAACAAATCTGTCTCTGATTAAAAGAACAAACTGTAGGAAAAATATTTTGAGGTATAATGAGTCTTGTCTGCAGATATAGACACGGGTGCTTTTTTAAAAAAATAAGTAATGCATATAAAACAGCTTCTACAAATGCCAGTTGAAGGTTTTCATTCAATAGGCGTATTGGAATATGAAGTCAGGAAGTGAAGGTAGAAGGATAAAATGAAAACTTTGCTTACAGCCTAGCTGCCAGCAATTATGAAACCCTCATCTCTTGGGTCATTGTCTCTCTACTTTTTCTCTGTGATTGATGCTCCTGGAGATAGGATGCTAATCAAGCAACTGCTTTCGCTTTCTCCGAGGGCCAATTGAAGGCAAGTTTTATAACCCTCTAGAAAACCAGTCTCTTTTGAGGAAAGAGGAACCAGCATATTAATCTCTGTACAAAAGGAAAGTATGGCTGTAGGAACCATTGATCTCCTTGTCTGTTAGTGGACATAAGCCTCAGGGAGTGCAAGAACAAGGAAGTAGACATGATATTGTAGGAACTAGAGAAGAACCTTTCCTTTTTCATATGGCATTCTGAGTTGGAAAAGCATAGATGGTGCATCTTTTTCTTCTTCTACCCAATTCCTTTTAGAATTTCTTCACCACAGTCTGCTGTCAACATTTGGGAAGATATTATCCTGACGCATATGCTAAAATAGCAACTGCCCCATTGTTCTGGAATGCTTTCCACCTAGAATCTGATTGGCCTCCCTATTGTTCATCTTTAGGAAGGCAGTAAAGATGTTTTGATTCTCTGGGAATTTAAGACCTGTTCTTTGGGCTATCTTTTTGTTGGATTTTTAATAACTCATTATTATTTTTTTAGTATCTAGTGTTATTGTAGAATTTGGTTACTGCTAGTCTGAGTTTTAGGAGACTTAATTGAGTTGATTTATTATATTATGTGCTTTATTGTTTGTGAACTGCCTGGAGACCAGCGATAGGGAGATATATAATTTTATGTAATGAATAAATAAATAAATAAGGTCCAGTGGGCTTTCCATGCATGTTAGTTTCAGAAAGGTCACTTCCTAGGAGGGGGTGAATTAGAAGGAATGTGGATGACATGGGGGAAATGCTATATCATTTGTTTTCTGATACTGCTGTTTTTCCTCCAAGGAAAACAACATGTCCCATCTCCGGGAGACTGTTGTAACAATTGGGAAAGTGAGCAAGAAGAAAGCTGAACTGGATGAAATTCTTATTCCATAGACATTGTGTTTTCTTATATTCAGAGTCAGAATAGATATTGTTCATAATTCAGCAATTCTACCCACCCCACCTCATTGCACTTTTTATAGCCTTGAACAGAAATAACAATTCATCTTGACAGAAGGCATAAAGGACCTGAAATTGGAGACCTAGATGATATGGAGAAAAATCTTACACTATTCTTTTGATGATTTTGAGAGTGCATCTGATTGTCATCTTCTTGCTCCCTCTTGCCTTGGCAATTTACCCTGGCATACTTGTTTACATTCAGCTTTGCTGCTTTACTTATTTATTCACATAACAGAATATTTTGTTTGTACACTAATGTTTCAAGTTGATGGGATAAACAAAAAATAGCAGAAAGGAAAAATATACCCCGCCTTTCTTTCTTTCTTTCTTTCTTTCTTTCTTTCTTTCTTTCTTTCTTTCTTTCTTTCTTTCTTTCTTTCTTT
>JANHFL010006551.1:26997-39670 GCA_032468155.1 Oxyrhabdium leporinum | reverse complement strand
TTAGATTATTGATTATGTTCAGTCCATAACTTCTTTGGTTATTACTGGGAAAGATTTGTGTTTGGAGAAATGATGCCAACCTATGCCATTAATAGCGAATGAGATGGAACCCATAGTCTGATTTTAAAGTTGTGCTTACCACAGGTCAATGACAGACTTGCAAATGAGCAAAATAACCATGGCTGCTTCTGCCGATTCTTGGTTTGCTTTCTCTTTCTTCTGCCAATATTTGTAAGAAATATGGAGAATGGAAAAGCCTATCAGTATTTTGACTAAGGACTACTATAGTAATAAGCCGTTTTACAGGAGTCAGGATTTGCAAACCATGTTTTCAAATTATATCTTGTAGCCCCCAAAAATTGCTTTCTTGGGATGGATTCATACATCAAATTGTCGCTATGGCTTAGTGTAAATACATAAAAGCTTCCTAATATTTCTAGCTTCTAAATAAAGTTTACATATGAAACTAATAAAAGCGACTGAAATGTGCATGTATATACCGGTATTTATATATCTCCATGTGTAAGAACTTTCAAAAGGTCTATTTTATGAGAATATGTGTTGAGATTTCAACTAGCCAATAAACTGAATATTAAAAATCGGCTTGATTTTGGAACTCACCTTTTTCAGCCACCCCCAGGAACTAGAGGGAGTCATCTTGGCATTGGCAATGGCTTGCAAGCTTCTCTTCTGGCTTCTTCATTGACTTTCCGAGGAAGCTGGCAGGGAAATTGCAAATGGGGATCGCATGATCGTAGGGCGTGAATGTAGAAGATTTACCAAGCACCCGGATTGCAATCGTGTCACTGCAAGAACATTCCAATGGCCGTAACTTTGTGTCGTAATTCTCTGTTCAGCACCATCATAATTTCAAACGGTTGTTAAGCAAGGACCATCAGTAGTTTGGTGATTCTGTGCAGAATATTGGTGTATGAACAGAAAATAGTTCGATATTACCTTGGAAGGACCTTAAAAGCCTTCAGGCTTGCTATAGCATCTCGTGTTGTGGGAAATAGTAGCTTTGTGTTCCTCATTGATTTGGCCTCATATTAGATGATCTCACATTCTACATTATTGCTGTTCAAATGTTTCTGTGAAGTAGAAATAGAGGTTGCATGTTTTTTGATTTTCCCTTATTCCCTGTCTTTAATCTGCCCTATGACAGCTTCATTTAATTTTATGGTATGTATGTATGCATGCATGTATTTATTTAATTGCATTTATTTTTTCATTCAAGAAGCCCAATGTGATGTATGTGCTTATGATTGTATTCCTCACATTGCATCAAAATGAAAGTTGAGCTTTTCGTCAGCCCTTGTCGTGGACTATTGCTAAATCATACTGGTGTGCTAGTTAGAAGAATTAAAACAAATTCCAAAAATTGTTTTGTCCCTTTAAGCTACTGCAGTTTCCAGAGAGAATTATGGGGTGCAAATTAACTGAAACTTTTGGTGCAGGTTTTGGAAATGTTTCATCTGGAACTTGTAATGGTGCCTCCAATCTGCAAGCAGAGGACAAATTAGGGCTATTCCTATACCAACCTGCATTGACCCTTTAACTTCTCCTTGGAATCTCATTCAAAGTTGCATCCTTAATATGCATTTGCTTTGTGGCTATCGTCTCTTGCAAGCTCCTTAGAAGCTACTCTTCAGCAAAACTGCAGCAGATATCCCGCCTGGCTTGTCCGTGGTGAATGTATTTAAGAACTTTCGTATAATAAAAGACTAATCAAAAGGGGGAAAAAGTGTCTGAAAAGAAAAATGAAAGTTAAGAAATGAATAAATTACTTCCAACCTTTTCTTTAAACAGATAATTACAATCTTATTATTCCCACCCACCCCTTAAATATGTCAGGGTTCCAGTTAACACACCCAATGGGATCAAAACTCCAAGGCAGGCATGTTCCTCAAAGGATAGATTTACTAGGCATGTCATATTGGCACATCTGGGGAAACCCCAACTCTGAAGGACCCAAGGTTTTCCCCACCCAAATCAAACCCCAAAGTTCTTCCCCTCAGGTCACACGTCCGTCACATGGTCCAATCAGGTCGCAGCCACCATCTTAGCTGGCTTTGGTCCACGCCTCTCCAACAAACACCTGGTAGCACGTCCTTGGCTCCCGTGGGAAAGAATGTTATTTTGGCTACACATCCCCAGCTATCTCTACCTCTCCCCTTTAGTTCTTGCAGCGCCAACCAACCTGGCTGTGGAGGCCCTGAAGATGCTCCCAAAATGGCTTCAGGGCTGACAAAATATTTTCAACATGCCCATACCTCCTCATTTAGTCTGAATCTTTCTCAGTCTTCAAATCCAACAATTCATCATTTTTTTATACAACAAAAAAAAACATATAATGTTTCAAACAAGTTTTTGTTCTTTGTTCTCTCACTAAACAAAGAACATTAACATCTGTATGTAAAGTTTTGTCAATTCTGCAAATTCTGACATTTTCACAATCCCTCCCTCCACTGTGGGAATCCATTATTCTTCCATTGTTGTGTACACAATAAATCTTGCTGCAGTTACCGTATATACGGTATCAATCTGCCACGAGTCTTTTCTAATTCATTGTCCATAAGTCCCAATAAAAGGAGTTCTGGTTTCACTTTTTAAGATCCTTCGCATTATTATATGAATTTGTATCCAAACTTTTGTAGCTTTCTCACATGTCCACATCCATCCTGATGAGCCTGTGTTCCATCCTCATTCCACTAATGACTATAACCGTGTTGCTTGTATCTTTACAATTTATATCATTTTATTTGTTTCCTAGCATGATTCGATTGCTTATTAGTAACTTATGACTATCACTAAGTGTTGTATCTTACGATTCTTGATGAATGTATTTTTTTTCTTTTTATGTACACTGAGAGCTTATGCACCAAAGACAAATTCCTTGTGTGTAGGGAATTCTTCAATAAAGAATTTTATACTATTCTATAAAGAATTCTATTCAGATGCTTAGCAACTGCCCTATGCCCATTCCTCCTTACACTGGGTTGTAATTGAGAAAAATGTCATCCCTTCCACTATTACAATCTCTGGGTAAACCTAAGACACTTTTATTCAAGTGATGAATGGTTTGTGCACATAGACAATCTTTTAACATAAAAACACTTGTTGGAAGGAAAATCAATATTTTAAATGGATATAGAGTTGTGTGTTCTGAAATTTTGTAAATTAAGTCGGCTGCGTTGACAGCCTGCTCTATAGCCATACCGTGCTTTTATTTATCATAGTAGGCCAAACTATGGAGCTGCAAACTTCTTTGTGTTATCACGTGCTCTTTAGTCTGATATTTTCAAAGTAAATATGAAAATAAATATATTAAATACATTATTTTAAGTTAAGTGAATTGGATTCAAAACCAGTGGTTTTGTTTCTTTAGGAGGTTTTGTAAAGCCCCTAAGTGCTGCAATTCTTTTCTGGTATTTTCTTGTTGGACACTTAAAATAATGAAACTTCACAAAGAAGTCAGTCAGCATACCTAAGCTGTTAGGTTTAAACTTTGTAGGAAGAAAGGAAATGATTGAATTGTAATGGAATGTCAGAGGAGACTGGATGAAACGGACAGGGAGGAGTGAGCAACTACCAGTTCTACTCAAGTAGATTCAGGTGCGACCGTTTCTGACCATTTTTTTCCAGATTCCATTGGCAATAATATCACGGATAAAATACAAAGGGTTAGAGTTTTTTGGTTACGTAAGTAGATGGCAAAAGTAGTGACTGAAATTATTTCTGTATATTTAATAAGACTTCTATAATAGGATAATCGTCTGAAACTTTGCTGGAACACTTGAATTTTATTTAAACTTGCATATGAATCAAACACTGAAAATAGGACTAGATGAGTTGCTTACAAATGTATGAGTCTATGAAAAAGAATGTTTATTCTAGGAAACAGTTTCTGAGCTATCGTCATTAAAATGGTCTCCTGACAACTTTTTAGTGTATCAAAAGGATTTTATTTCAAAACGAATAAAAACCCTGTTGAACAATAGGTTTTCCACAGATTGATTGATTTGATTTAGGTACTGCCCAATTCTAGATCAACTCTGGGTGGTTCAGTCTAAGAACAAATAAAAATATATAGTCTTAAGTAGAAAATGTTCAATAAGATGCAGCACCAAAACCTATGACACGCTGGTACCACAAAGGGTTGCAATCATCCTAGGTCAGAGCCTGGTTTTTAAATCCACAGGAGCACCAGCATTTTGGGAGCCCTCCAGATTTCAAGGGGAGCCTCAATCCAGAAGAGACTAAGAAGGTTCTAGATAGATAGCACTGCTTGATCAAAGGAACCCCAAGCGTACCAGTGCTGCCAGATTGAGCCATCTGGATTGACACCAGAGGAGATTGGTAGTATCAGGTAACGGAGCCCCATCCCATTCCACGAATCGCATATGGAAGCATACTGGGAAGCAGTGGAGCTTGCAAAGCAGAGGTCTTGCATGGAGATGTTGAAACATGCCCATTACTGCTGTTGCTGTCACATTCTGGACCAATTGAAGCTTCTGAGTAGTATTTAAAAGCAGCCCCATGCAGAGTGCATTGCAGTGGTCAAACCACGAAGTGCTTAGTGATAGGAAGTTATCGGCTTAGCACTGGAATTTCCATCACAAAGTGATGTGATTGTAAACAGCGGTGCCACACAGCTGCATCGCTTAGCAACAGAAATCCTGGCATTTGCTGTCATTAATTGAATTAACACTAGTCATTAACTGAGGACCCACCCCATCAAAGCCACTTAGTCCCTCCCAGTCTTGAACCTTGGTAAGGTAAGGGGCTGCCTCTTCTTCAACTCCCCTCCACCATCTGTGTCTTCTTGCCCACCCTGTAGCCTCCCTTGTGGGGCAGCAAGCAGCTCCAGAACTGTGGGATTTGTTGCTGCTTGTCATCCTGTAGCTTTTGGGGGAGTAACTCTCGTTCTGTGGCTCTGGGGGCTTCGTGGCATGCCGCTGCTCTGGGGCTGCAAAAAGACCCCGCGTCAAAGGGCAAAGCCACGGCCATCGCTGGAAGCCTCAGCCCTCCTAGCGCAGGGCACAAAGCTGCAGACCGGATATTCCCTGTGATAGTCGATGCAAGTGAAAGTTGGACCTTGAAGAAGCAAGATAGGAAGCATACTGATGTTTTTGTACTCTTGTGTTGGAGAAGAGTCCTAAGAATAACACGGGCAGCCAAAACAAACCAATGGATCATCAAACAAATCGACCCTGGATTGTCACTCAAGTCACAAATGTGTCACAGGCTGAAATTATACTACTTCAGACAGACTATGTGAAGACCTCTCTCTCTCTCTCTCTCTCTGGAGAAGGCTCTTTGCTGGGAAAAGTGGAAGGAAAGAGTTTTAGTTTTGATTTTAGTTTACTTTATTGTTTATTAATTAGTATAACCATATTAAATACAGTAAGATAAATAATGCTGCGTATTGGGATATAAAAATATTCAGTGAAATAATGATATAAGTTCATCCCCTTGGCAATGAACCCCAAACTAATCTAAACTGGAAGCTCTCAAGTTGAATGGTTTTAATTGTAAACGTGGTAGTTTTTCTTAATGTCCATGAGTCTGTGCCTTGGAGGAGGTAAGAGCTTATTGATGGGTTCCTAAAGGGCTATTTTGTCAATTAGTGACTTTAAATGCTATGCTCTGGCTGAAGCATGTAATGGAAAGTCAACGGGGGAGTATCAGTGATGTCCTGTATTTGCGATGGGCCACATATACATCTCTTTTTCTGCATGAGGTGCTTGATGAAATCATCCATGTTTAAAATCAAGGAACTCAGATCTTGCTCTGGTTAGGACTATTCTTTGATCTTGTATTACATCATAGATAGATATCTTTCTGTTGTGTGACATTCTGAGCCAACCATTTTAAAGATTTAGCGTCGGTAAATGTCACTTTATCAATGTGAGCACTAATATTAAGAACCCTCTGAACATGTCCTTGACTTGGCCAACTGAGATTAAACATGGACATGAATATCCCTGGCGTGAAATGGTTTTGGTAAACTGATTTTAACATGTTGATAGGATGGAACATGCTACAGACTGTTCGACAAGATACTTCTTGATGATTTATTATGATCCACTGAAAGGACCTTCTGTCAATAGTTGAAAGCTTGAATTTTTGTAGATCTGTGGATGGAGTGGATGCCTATTTTAGATCTGGCTTTGCAGAGGCTGGGATGTTTTTATTTGTTCCCAGAATGGATCTTAAGAAGTGAGTGTGGCTTTATTCAAGTAATGTCGTTTGTGACAGTTTTGCACCATAGGTCATTATAGGTGCTACTTTAGCCTTATGTAGATGTTCCTCAGGTTGTGATGACAGTTTGGGAACAGAATTTCTGTTGCTAAGGTCATAAAGCTCATTATTATGTGACCATATCAGTTAGCAATGGCAACCCCATAGCTTCTGCTGCCATTGTAACCCCAGGTTGTTAAGTGGAAAAAGAAAAGAGTCCCGGGTAAGCAAGCGGGTGGGGGGCACTACAGGGAGGTGAGGGGTGCTGTGGGCAGGTGCTATGGAGGCTGGGCAAGCGAAAAACAGTGGAAGCAGGAGCAGCCCCTTACTTCCTGCCAGCTTCCCCATTGAGTTGGTTTGTGGGAGGCTGGCAGAAAGGGTTTGCAATGGGGATCATGTCACAGCGGGACTCTGCCGCTCCCATAAGAGAGTTGGTTGCCAGGCACCCAAATTGTGATCACATGATTGTGGGGATGTTGTGATGATTGCAACTTCACGGACCGGTTATAAGTCTCCTTTCTTCAGTGCCACTGTAATTTTGAATAGTTGCTGCCCATATTGATTTTTAACCTTAAACTGTGAGAGGGATCGAGGTGTCCCTAGTGGACCACCACTCAAGTATGAGCCAGCCGTGTGGAAAGCCAATGCTGTCCTGGGCTGCATCAGCAGAGGGATAGTATCAACATCAAAGGAAGCGATAGTGCTGCTCTATGTCACACTGGTGAGGCTACATTTGGAATATTGCATCCAGTTCTGGACACCACAATAAAAAAAAAATGCTGAGACCATAGAACGAGTGCAGAGAAGAGCAGCAAAGATGATAAGGGACTGGAGGCAGAGTCCGAGGAAGAACAATTAAAGTAACTAGGTACGTTTAGCTCAACAAAGAGAAGATTGAGGGGAGTATATGATAGCAGTCTTCCAGTAGTTGAAGGTCTGTCACAGGGAACAAGGTGTTTCTTCTCCATAGCACTTGAGGGTAGGACAAGAAACAATAGGTGGAAGCTCATTGGAGGAAGTTTCAACCTGGAAATAAGGAGGAATATCCTGACAGTGAGAACTGTTACACAGTAGAACAGTTTGCCTCCCAGAGTCATGGGTGTTCCATCACTGGAACTTTTCAAGAAAAGTAATTTTCAGCTGGTACCTTTTGAATGGATTCATTACCCAGACATTTCAAGTGGAGATATCAGCATCCACAAGGAAGGCCACTTCCTAGCATCAGTGGACTTTGTGATGCCTGTCTTCAGCTCTCCCCAGATTAAGCACCTCAATTCATGGCTTTCCCATCAAAGGTTCCCAAGAACCACCACCAAGATTCCTTTTTAGTCTTAAGCTGCTTTTTTATTGGTCTAGGAAACTAATCGGCTCTGGGTAAAATGATCCTGTTGCTTCTTTTTCCGCATTCTGAGAAATGAAAATTGCCAAAGACCGTCTTTGTGCACCTTGTAACCTTGGTGGAGTTGGGTTTCCAGCAGCTACGTTTCCTTGGATTGCTGTATGTTTCCTACCTGAAAGTCCTCTAGTGAAATCCAGGAGGGGATTTTTCAGATGATCTCCTCTCTGGGCCGTTTATAGAGCATGGATTCCTGCTCTTGACTCCTGCTAATTTTTAGCCTTGGTGTGTTTCTGACCAAGGCTGTGCCTTTTCCTCCGTTCCCTCTTTCAAGACATTGTGTGTTACTTGATTACAGACCGATTCAGATGATCTCTTCTCAGCCTCTAGTAAGTTGTTGCACGCATTCTTTCTCCTGCTTTCCAACTTCCCTTCCGCTGCTTGTTTGCAGCCATCTCCAGACAAGCCTTCCTGACATCTTCACCGGCCTTGCTCCAGAAGCTCCATTCCTCCCACAGTTTGTTTTCTTGCCCAGCTCCTTTTCAAGCCACATTCACATCACTCCTGCACTTGGCCTGCCAATTGCATGGATATTTTCTCCCTTCACTGAAGCCAGGGCACGAAAACAACAGAATCTTGCAAGTCTGTTGGCCTGGAGCTCCTTCTCCTTTATATAATTCAGAGACTTCGGAAGGCATCTGTCTGAGCTGTTTCTGCGATTATCTTGTAATCCTGGACCTTTTAGAGAGAGAGAGCCAAGGTTTACGATGCCAGATTAGAATGCAAGTGTCCCGCCTTAGCCTTGAAAGCCAGCTGGGTGACCTTGGGCCATTCACACACAGTCAGACCAACTCTTTACTGGGTTGTTGTTATTGTGGAATAATAGGGGGAGGAAAGCGTGCTGGATATATTTGCTGCCTTGAATTATTTGTAATATAAATCCATAAAAATGTTTCAGCCCCCTTTGCCTAAATAACAGTTTCTACATACCTCCATCAAGGCCATTTTCTTTACTGGCTGCGTCCTTTGTTTCCAGATGGATCAATAAGGAGGGATATTTGTCTGTAGGCTCAAATCTTCCTTCCTTCCTTCCTTCCTTCCTTATCTGTCCAGGAAGGGTGGAACACTTCTTGATAGGCTGCCTCGCTGTAGATTATGATTTCAGTCTCATCAAGTACCCAGGACTTCTTCCTCTTCACGACAGGGGCAGGAATCCTTTCCTTTACACAACTATAGAGTCCTCTTCCACAAACCTGAGACTTTTGGCTATAGATGCTCTTCATCTACAGCTCCACGAGACCCTCAACAATGAATCAAAGAGCTGGAAATGATCTAAAGAGACATATAGTCCAACCTCTGAACGTGGCAGGATTCTCTACACAATTCCCAATAGATCCCCACCAATCTCTGAAAATTCCCCTGAAAGGGAAGAAGCCACTCTGTGCAGCAACCTTTTCCACTGACTTCTCTTACTGTCCAGACGTAATGTCTCACCTGTGTCTGCAGCCTTCTAGCAAGTCAGGTATTTGAAGACAATCATCGTGTCCCTCTCAGCTTTCCCTTCTGCAAGCGTAATATACTAGGATTCACAGGACCTGTTGTTCTTCTTCGTTGTAGCCATTTTCTGGGCTTGGTCCAGTTTATAAAAGTTTTTTAAACTCTGGAATTGAACACAATAGCTGAAGTGAGGTTGGCCTTGGAGTACACCCAGACAATTAATGAAATTAAGGGTTTTTTGGAGCGGGAGTGTTCTTTGTGTCACATTCATCTCTACTCCTCCACCTCTACTTCTCTTCAGCTTTCTTCTAACTTTGGGGGCTTTTTGGTGATACATGTCCCTCACAAGAATTTCCTGTGCCAGATCAAGAATTCGTTGTCTTGTCAAATAAGTTGGACAGTTTATCTTTGCCTTCTCTGGAAGATCAGTGAGTGTAGAGAAGCAGTAAGAATGCCCTGAAGAACGAATCCAAGTGTGGTTATGTAAATGCCAGCTGGGCCCCAAAAGGGAGGCGACAGTGAGAAAGAGCATCAAGATTGCCCTACCGTGATTCTTCTAGGTGCTAATGGGGGGCTTTCAAGAGTCTGTTGTTATATCCTTCAGCAGTAAATTACACTTCTAATAGTATAGTAGTGGGGTCTGTTTCTCGTGATGGCCTACGTCACAGGGCTGGCAGTCAGCAGGACAGTTCTTGTTTTCAGGAAGGAAGAGACACCTGGCACATTCCCTGCAGGTCATGAAAGCAATTCTTCCCAACTCCACTCTCTAGGGATGAACACGAAAGCAATAACAGTAATTTCCTTGCTCTCCATTTTTGCTTGCTCGATGATTACTGTAAGGATTAGAGTGTTTAATAATTTAATTGATAGTACAGTATACGTTTGCTTAAATTGACAAACTACAAAAAATACCAAGGCATTAATAATATACTGCAGTTTAACATTCCAGGTTAGAGCACATTCATATACCATATATATGTTTATTCAACAATACATTCCATGATATTCCATGTGCTGATTTCTAGTTAAATGTCTAACTATGGCTAGTCCTTGTGTGATGACCACAATTGAGCCCAGAATTTATAGCAATAGCAATAGCACTTAGACTTATATACCGCTTCACAGTGCTTTACAACCCTCTCTAAGCAGTTTATAGAGTCAGCCTCTTGCCCCCAACAATCTGGGTCCTCATTTGACCCACCTCTGAAGGGCGGAAGGCTGAGTCAACCTTGAGCCTGCTGGGATTTGAACTGCCAAATTGCAGGCAGCCGACAGTCAGCAGAAGGAGCCTGCAGTACTGCACTCTCACCACTGCGGCACCGAGGCTATGTTTTGCTAAGTAAAACATATGTTAAGTGAGTTTGCCCCATTTTACGACTTTTCTTGGCACAGTTGTTAAGTGAATCAGTGCATTTGTTAAGTTAGTGACACGGTTGTGAAGTGAATCTGGCTTCCCCATTGAGTTTGTTTGTCAGAAGGTTGCAAAAAGGGGATCGCGTAACCCCAGGATACTGCAGCCGTCATAAATGTGAGTCAGTTGTCAAGCACCCAAATGTAGATCACGTGACCATAGGGATGATGCAACGGTCATAAGTGTGAAAAATGGTCACAGAGCCGACTTTTGAGCGGTCACTAAATGAACTGTTGTATGTCGAGGACCAGCTGTATATGCTTTGGAGTTGCAGCCTGAAGTTTTAATACTGTAAACAGTGGTCTTTCAGTATAGAGAAGGAATGCTCTATTAATTTCAAAAATACACATAGGATAGCGAAACAACATTTCTCTCAAGTTGAGCTTGTTTTTAGTTAATTTTGTGAACAAATTTTCCTTTGCGTGGAAATGAGCTGCCATTGAAAAGCTGAAAGTGCTTGGGGTGGTTAATACTTGGGTAAAAGACCAGCAGGAAATGCCAGGATGGGGGAAAAAATATCAAGGATGAGATCATCAAACATTTTGCATGTGAAGATCTGTTTTGAGTACAAATCCCCCGTTCCTGAATCTAATGGTGGTCTATTTTTTTTATTTTTATTTTTAACAGGTACTTGGACGCTGCTTTTTGACCGTGATGCAGGTTCATTTTCAGTTTCTATCCCAGGCTTTGCAGAAAGTCCAGCCAGTGGCTCAGTCATGCTTCATTGAGGCTGCAGCCCAGGAAAGAAAAAATTCTAGCATGAGTGAGACATCCAGCGCAAATCCCACAACCGAACTGGATGAAGCAGTGCGGTCATGGAGGGGAGCAACAGAGGTAGGACTGGGCTGCTGTGTGGAGGCGTCAGGAGTTCTAAATTCAGGCGTCCCTCTTTAGTCAGGATATGGAAAATCGTTGCCTTTCCCTTCACCTGTTGCAGAATTGACCTTGGCTTCCTTTATGATGGCTAGGTTTCCATGCGCAGGGGAATTTTTCGATGGTCACGTTCACAAGGTATACTTATTAATTAGGTCAAAGAGTTTAGTGGACTGTGCAGCAGGAAAGTTGACCCAGTGAATTGAACTTAAAGGGCCCACTTTTAGCCCCTAATGGCCACAGTAATTCTGCTTTATCAACTGAGTGGATAAAATAGCTGATGAGAGGGATAATTAACACTTCTAATTTTGCAACAGAGGCAGAATCTTAGAATCTGTATTAATAACAATAACAATCGCAATAGCTTTTAGGCTTATATACCAACCCATAGCGCTTTGCAGCACTCTCTGGGCAGTTTACACTGTAGAAGGATTATTTGCATATTGCCCCTAACAATCTGGGTTCTCGTTTTATTGACCTCAGGAGGATGGAAGGCTGAGTTGAGCCCCGTCAGGATCGAACTCCAGGCTGTGGGCAGAGCTTGCCTGCAGTACTGCACTTCAACCACTGTACCACCAGAGCGCCTTCAGTTTTGTGGGCATTTGTGGATTGTTGATCATCTATATTTCAAGAATATTGTCAGACTACCTGCCTTCCCTTGGGAAAAGGCAGATATAGACTAGAGGTTTGGTCTGAGACATTTCCTCCCTGAATGAGCTCTAAGTTGAGACGTCTCTTCATCCTCCAGGCAAAGCCCCCTTCCCTTCAGTGGGTGGTTGCTCTCCCAGTTCCACCCCAACCTTTTGCCACTGTGGCCAAAGCAGAAGTGCTTCACTCCCTTTGCTCCAGTGGTGGAATCTAAATTTTACCACCACCGGTTCTATGGGCGTGGCTTGGTGAGGATCATGTGACTGAGTGGGTGTGGCCAACTCAGCGTCACTCACGGCAAGGTGGGGTGGCACCAGGCAGGCTTCTGTGCATGCAGGTGGCTTCAGCCATGCGGCGAGGCTCAACCGAGCAGCCTTTCGGGGCCTGCTCTGCTCCATCTCTGCTCTCCGGGGCAGCGGCTGCTTCTCTCTGCAGCGCTGCTGCTCTTGCTGGGAGAGCGTCTTGTGCAATTTAGCAGCTGTGAGCCGCCGCTTTCCTCTACGCCCCATCCGGAAAGCGCTGCGGCACAGAGAAGCAGCGCTGTTGAATGCTGTTTCTCTCAGCCGCAGCGCTTTCCGGATGGGACTTAGAGGCCCCAAGTGGCGGCTCACAGCTGCTAAATTGCACAAGACGCTCTCCCAGCAAGAGCAGCAGCGGAGAGAAGC
>JANHFL010006551.1:0-17166 GCA_032468155.1 Oxyrhabdium leporinum | reverse complement strand
TTGTTGTGAACCGCCCCGAGTCTGCGGAATAGGGGCGGTATATAAATCGAATAAATTATTATTATTATTATTAAAAAACTCAGTGTGGTTTACAGTACGATCAAAACTATCAAAATGCAGTAATTTGAAGGAAGTAAATAGTTTGTCGTGCAGTTGATTATTACAGCGGTAATAAATTTTGAATGATCTCTGGAAGCTTCACTTCATACCGAGAGCCTGCCTAACCTTTGTCAGAAGATTGTCCTGTGTCATGTTCAGAACATTAGTAATCTGATCATTAATTAGAATACTAATTAATGTAATTTAGTAATTACATTAGTAATCTGGAAATATCTGATTCTCCATCTGCATCAGGTGCCTGAAAGAAGATCCTGCAACAATGTCTCTGCTGCAGAGAAGTCTGGATCCAGAGAAAATGTTAGGCCTGGTAGATGTACTTTATACTGCCGTGTTTGACCTAAATCGCTGGAAAGAAGGAAGGTTGGTAGGCCTGACTGTGGCTGCAATTGGCGCAGAATTGGCATCGCATAACACACCTTGTTCGGGTGAAAATGACTGTGAGAAGCTTCATCTCGTTGTTGAAGCCACTGACACTATAAATCAGAATTTCTGGGCAGCAGCATTTGTCATCTAGGAAAACCATGGTAGTTTCCCCCCCCCCCCAACACACTTCTTAGCTTCCCATTTCAAGGACATCTTAGATTTATATGCCTCTGAGAAATTTGCTTTAACATGTTGCTTTAAAGTGGGGGTGGGCGGAAGTGGACACAGAAATCCAGTGACTCTTGTGATCACTCCATAGCAAGGGACTGATCCCCCAAACCCAGATCAGAACACCACTCCCCTGAGAGAAAGACTGGATCTAATGGGTGACCTCTCCTGTGGGTTGGCTCTGCGTACGTTGTAACACCTCCATGGTGTCCATGAACTCCTGCACCACCCTCGGTACCCGGTTCAAAGAAGGCAGCTTGACGTTCCCCAGGACCATAAGCCTTGGGAGCCCCACTGCCCACCCAGCCATAGGATTGTGGATCTCAGGCAGTTGCTGCTACGCTGCAACGAGAGAGACAGAAATCCTAACTGATCCCTACGGCTCAACCTCACCTAGTAAGTCTCCCATCCAGCTGCGTCTGGGACACCACACCTGAAGGCCTTTGGAAACAACCCCCGGTCTCCATACCTGCCCTGGGGTCTTGGCTGACGCCACATCCAAAATCCAGGGGGGCACATTACAGAGAGGGGACCCAGACACATCTGGGTCCAGTAACGGAGCCTGCTGGGCCATTGGTTTGTATTTTGTTCGCCCCTGAATTGCATGTTTAATCTCGTTTTCCAAGTCCTTTTTTAATCTGAACTAGAAGGTCATTTTTGTTTCCCCAGGGAACAAGCGTTGCCGTACATCCAGATCCAACTCCAACGTGAGAGCTCGGACTTTGGAAGTCACACCGACTTACCATCTGGAAACGGCAGTAAAGCAACGGGGGGGTTGCAGAAGACTTTCTCAAAGTTGACATCACGATTTACCAAAAAAACTTCTTGTACAAGTTCAAACAACAGTGGAAATTACTCCATTCCTAATATACCTTCTAAAACCCATTTTATAGCTAGCAACTCAGAGGACAAAGCAAAACTACCAAGTAACGCGGATGCGCGACTGCAAAGTATTTTGAACCTGGGCAACTACCCGAGGGTTCTGGAGCCGGCCCAGTTGATGCAGAGCTCAAACCACCAGGGGGTCAACGGCCTCCTGGAAAGGCCGGAGGGAGGCATTGCAGAAGACGGTAAGGATGCCAAGGGCATGAACTTACCAACTGACCAGGAAATGCAGGAGGTCATTGATTTCCTGTCGGGTTTCAACACGGGCAAGTCCCAACAGACTTCTCCACTGATGAGAAGGAGAACCTCGGTTGCCTCTTCTTCTTCTGCTGCAGCAGAACAGAAAGCAGCTGCTGTGCAGCTGCCGCCATCACTACAGTCGTCATCTCACACCCCGCTGCACCATCTTCAGCCCGGGCTGCCCCCGCAGCCCCACCCCCAGAAGCCCCAACAGCAGCAGCAGCAGCAGCACTACCAGCCCCTGCGCCAGCCCATTGGGTCGCAGCAGCGCCTGCCCAGCAAGTGGCCAGGGGGCTCCAGCCAAGCCCCCCCAGGCCAGGCTGTTGGGCCGGGGCTGTCCGCACTGCCTCAGTGGAGCGGCCATGCCTTTTCCGATCTGAGCTCCGACCTCTACAGCCTGGGCCTCGTGAACAGCTACATGGACAACGTCATGTCAGAGATGCTGGGGCAGAAGCCCGCAGGGCCGAGAAACAACACCTGGCCAAACCGTGACCAAAGCGATGGGATCTTTGGGGTGCTGGGAGAATTCCTACCTTTTGACCCCGCAGGTGAGCTCGTACATTCTTTCACAACGCATTGAATGTCTCCAGATGTTTTAGACGTTATCCTGAGCTAGCAGTCTCCTATCTGATCTGCTGTTTCGCCTGAAGTTTTCTCTCCTCCTTTGATCCGAATTGCTTTACTTTGTTATTGTTTTTCAGCATGGTGAACTAATTTGTGTTTATGCTTTTGATGACTATTGTCAGCGACCAACAGCAGCTTTTTATGACGATTGTTTTATTTGTATTCCTTTTTCGATCAGCAAAGTAAGTTTCCCTGCAGGGGTCCATGGGCATCAGGCCATCACCGCTTCCACTACGCTGTGATCGCCTGGGCTGCTGCTTTGCTCGTGGCTTGCGCCACACAAAGACAATTTGCCGGGAAAGCACTTTTCTGTGAAGCGCTGAATAGTCAGCATTCAACAAACATCCCCGACTACTAACTGTTTTCTTACGCCTGTCCATGGATGCAGGCACACACCGAGGGGTGGCTTGCTAAGCATAAAGAATTAAATCAAGGGATAATTGGGGGGAAAATAGCTGACTGATAGAGATTCCTTTTCTTCTGCCCAGTTGGCTCAGATCCAGAGTTTGCCCGCTACGTGGCTGGGGTCAGCCAGGCCATGCAACAAAAAAGGCAGGCACAACACTTTCGTCGCCCCAGCAATGCACGTAGCAACTGGTCCCATCCTGATGACCTCCACAGAACCTGGCCCTTCCCAGAGTATTTCACAGATGGGTAAGGCGCCCTTGGCAACTCTCCTTTGCATACTGTATTGTGCAGATTATTATAGCAATTAACTACATTGGTTTTAATTGATTGTTGGGGCTGTTTTGTTGATCCAATACGTTTTGTTTTTTACATTAAATGTTCACGCTGTACTTTTCTCAGGTTCAAAATGGTACACATAGATAAGCAACGCCTCTATTTTTCCTTTTAAGAGAATATGTTCAGGATACTTAGCTAAGAATAATTCCAAACATAGGAACTTAAGCTACAAGATAAATCCTGTATTTTACCTTGTACTTTAGTGGATTTGAAATTGTCCCTGGAGATCTTGCCCTTTTGAGACTGACTCTGAATAGGAAGTGCAAGAACTCCCATTTTGCCCAGCTCCCTGGGCAGCCTCTCTCAACCTTGCCTTGCTCCTTCTCTGTAGGGAGATGACCAGCAGCTGGTCAGGGACTCAGGGGGACTCTGCCAGCTCCAGTGACGAGACCTCCTCAGCCAATGGAGACAGTTTGTTTTCCATGTTCTCAGGGCCTGACATTGTGGCTGCTGTCAAACAAAGAAGGTAGGTCAAACGAGGAATGTTTGCTTTGCAGAAAAGCTGTCTGTCTTCACCTTAGTTTTCTTCCCTTGCCCTAGCAGGAATCACAGAAGAAGCTCTGCTTTGAAATTCAGATATCTCTCCTTTCTTACTGCCCCTGAATTGATTCCCGTGTGGTGCTACCTCATCTTAACTGTATAGATTTACATAGCAAATGAAAGGCTGAGACTGAGAGGCAGAATTCAAACACAGGAGGTTGATGATGCTTACATGGACCAGTTGTGATGCCCCTGCTTTTGCGGAGTCAGGATAATTGCTGTAAAGTAATTATGAAAAGAGTGTCTTACCTGTCCAGGTAACAAAAGAATGGAGCTGGTATGGATTGGGTACGGTCTTGTGTCAGAGCCAGTAAATGTGTTCACACAATCGCTGGACGCATGGATGCCTCCCAAGGATAACTCAAAGACCTGGGTTTGCATGGCAGGTTAAATCTTTGCTTTAGATATCCAGCAGGCCATTGTTAAACATACTCGAACTAGATGAATTCTTGGCTGGGTCCAGCGAGATTGCTCCTAGCTTAGAGATGATAGGGGGAGCAGTTACAACTTCACACAGTGATTCCAGAAGAATGCTAGGGTGCTAATTGAATGCGGAAGTAGAATTCTCAGAGCACTGTGTGTAGATTGCTGGGTTGGCATCTCCCCTTAATGGAATCAATGTCAGAGGGGATCCCTTCTTCTGGCATATTTGGGGGTGCCATGCCTTCTCTCAGTTTGACTATAGAATTACTGAATACAGGATTGCATAGATTAAACCGTTTTTTTCCATTAAACTATCATGACATTTTCCCTTCATTGAAATGAATATATGTAAATAATTTATCACTTGTAAATCGCTTTGAAGAGAGATGGATGGCAAACAAACTTACTAAATCAACATTTTTATTTTTGGGTTTTTCAGAAAACACAGCAGTGGGGAACAAGACACAAGCACACTTCCTTCACCGCCACTCCTTTCCACCGTGGATGATCATAACCAGGCAAGTGTTGGACGGAATAGGGCGCCTCTTAAAGAGGCCGAGAGCAGAAGGCGTGCATTCAATGTTGGCTTGCGGATCAATTTTCAAAAGCAGCAACTTGAGACAAATGGAGACTCGGATTAAGCTGCTTTCTTAAACGAACCTCCTAGATTAAAGGCTGATGATACCCTGTTCTCTTTGGGTGAATGGAATTTATCTCAGGTTGCTCACTTTTATTTATACACAAAATGTATTATGAGGTGGTTTCTTTAGTGAATCTTTGTTTTTCCACAGCCAGATTTGGGGTTTGGCAGGAAAACTGTTTGGGTAGGGAGCTTAGATTGGCTTGTACCACTAGAAAACCTTGATCCCAGCAAAATGTCCAGCAGCATGACAGCTTGTGTGCATTTTCTCCCATAGTCAGAGAAGGCCAAAAAGAGGGAGCTTTAAATGCAGGCGGGGGAGAGTGCCCAGCTGGAGAGCAGTAACTAAGGCGAGGGATGGGCATGAGCAGGTGTCTCTTTGGAAAAACCTTCCCAGAAATCCCCTCTTCCATGTGGACACTTACAAGGCAACCCAGGGGCATTTTTACAAGCAGCCAACAGTTCTGTGCTCCGTCCAAGAGAAAGTGAGATGGCTAATAGAAAACAATCTGACAAGCATTGGGTTACCTGAACCAAAGATTGCTGAAGGGCAACCTTATTTTAGTATTTCACACTTTTCCCCCCCAGAACTGTAGAAAAATGATTGAAGGAGCCATTAAGCAGTTAATTGTATCAGTGCCCTGAAAGGCTACGCGAAGAGCTGATTGAGGATCTCGTGTAAAGCCAAAAGACCGGGAGGTTGGGGGAAGGTCCGTGTGTCTGTCAGGTATCCCTGGCTTGGAGACAGAGTGTGAAGCTCAGGCGTCCTCCTTGCTCTTGCAGGACAATAAAACTAAGACGTGGCCCCCGAAGGCTCCTTGGCAGCACACGCAGTCGGCTCAAAATATGTCTTTATACCAGCTAAGCAGCCCTGCCAGCCACTGGAACGACACCATGCAGATGCTGCCGTCTCCCGTTTGGTCAGCCGCCAGCGACTGCCCTCCGCCCACCGGGATGGCCTCCCCGTTTGCCTACACCCAGCAGCCTCCGCAGTCGCCACCATTGCCCCTGGCTCAGCACAAGCAGGGGCCCAAGGGCTTTAAACCTTTTCCGGGCAAGCACGAGCGTCGGCCATCCTATCTGCCGCAGTACTGATGCCCCGTTTCCTCCTGGCCGGAGAAGCAGCAGCCGAGGACCAGAGTCTTTGGTATGATCCGGGCTTGCTTGGTTTCTGTCTGCTGGGTGGGGGTGGGGGGGGTGACGGCGTTGGCAGCGAGGTCTCGTTCCTGGCAGCCCTTGGCACACGGTGTCTACACAACAGGATAAACTGTGACCCTTTCAAAGAATACGGATGCCCCGGTAACAAATGGTGACGCTCTTACCACAGAAAACACTGTATTTTATAGCTATTTTTCCATATAGATTTATAGTTACCATTTCTTGCTAAAACAGATTTGAGTATTTTTAAGCCAATCTAGCAGTTTTGCTCAACGCTCATTTTCTTCAGATTTCTAATTGACAAAATTATAAAGTCTTCGCTCTGACTTTCACAGGCTGTGATAGCTTTTTTAATGCAGTAGTTGTTAATCTGCTGCCAACTCTTTTGAAACAGGAGTGGGGCAAACGACAACTGAAAACCTAATTCTTTCCGGTTACTTAGTTTGTGCAAAACAGCTGGAACTGCTCAAAGTCTGTGAAAAGTGATCTGGCCAAGCAGTGAGCCCCATCCACCTCCATGGAGTCCTTTTGGTGGGTTTATGACACTACATTTGACACTCCTACATTTGGCCAAAGGCATTATCCATACAGTGCTCCTTAAATATATGAAAGAATAGTTAAGACTACTTGCAAATATAAGTCTTATTTCAGTGCTAGACTTAGTGTGTAAAAACATGAGCTGGCTCAGAAGAGAGAGAACTTAAAACACTATTTTTTGTAGTGCGAAGAATTAAAATAAAGTACTTTCAGTCAATATGTGCCATTAAATAAATGAACCTGTGGAATTAGAAATATCTTCCAACCAAAGTGGATATGGGGAATGACTGGTGCTTCAAATGGGAAAAAGGTAAATATGTATAGTGATCCCATTGTATATTAATTGAAGTGAGAGAAGTCTTTATAAAACCTATTTAAATTTTCATATTTCATCTTTGAAAGAGTAATTATAAACCACAATATTTTCTGGTATAAAGGTTTTTGACAGTATTAATATTATTTTTATATTTTCTTAATTCATATCATTCTAATACATTGACAAGTAAAATGGGTTATTAGTTACAAATACACATAGTTTTTGATGAAGATAAAAGCACATTTAAGTTCCCATTTTCTACAAACTTACATGTGTATATTAAAGATACCAAATTTATATATATATATATACATACATATACATATACACACATATACATTATATATATGTATGTATATATGTATACATATGTATATATGTGTGTGTATATATGTATATATACATCTATACATTATATGTATATATACATATATATATACATATATATATATATATATTCATTCTAGAAAAACACTAAATGTTGGGGAGGATAGCATAAAAGCCCTTCAACCCTCTGCTTGTGTGCCGTTTGGCGGGCCTAAAATGTTACTCTTTGTGCTGGTTAAGGATGCCAATGTTGCCTGTATTTATGATATTGTCATCTTGTTTCCTGAGATCCCATCCTTACCATGTTTACAGAACTGTTTGCTGTGCATAACTTTACAGTCATGTGCTTTGCACAATCAGTGTGGCTTCTGTCTGTACATTGTTAATGTTCTGTACTTTCTGCTAAAATGTTGGTGAATTTAAAAGTGATTTTGAGTCTCCTCAAGTATACAATTGAAAACTTGTATTGGACCTAAAATTGATTGCAGTTGTATGCCACAAGGCTTTCAAGTACAGATATATGTTGTGTTGAAATTTCCTATAGAGCATTTAAGCTGCTGTTGCAGTTGAGTGACAAATGCAAACATTGGCCATTTCCTAAAATTGAAGTTAAATAGTGGAAATGCAGGTGAATCATTTTTTTGTCTGGTAGGTGCTGCATCATCCACTGCTTCCAGTTATTCTGAACACCTATAATTTTCCCAAGTATTGGCAAGCAAGGTTTCACACAGCCAAGTGCAAGGGGCATGGTGCTTAGTCATATTATCTTTTAATGCAGTACTTATGTGAATAACTAATGCTTTGGAACTGGAACTGTACCTTTTGTTTTTAATGTTGAAGCACCTGTAAGTAAAAACAACCCTATTTGCTTTATTAAAGATATACCTTTAATAATAGATTATATTGTGTTAAAATAAGATATATCCAAAAGAAAACGCTTGAAAGTTATTCTGCTGTGGCTGGAGAGAATCGTTAGCTGGACTCCTCCTCATTCCAGCAGACAGGAACAATTTTGGGGTGTCCAAGGTGGGAGGAAAAGACTTCCTCCTATTGGAAGTTGGGAGGTAGCCCATAATGTCAGAGTTCCAAGTAATAAATCCATATCACGCAACACTCCAAGGCCAGCAGATTCCTCAAAGAATACTTTTATTTAAAGTATCATATTGGCACAGATCTGGTGAAAACTGACTCTGAAGGCTCCCGTGGTTTTCACCTAATTAAAAGTAAAAGTTTTTCTACTTTCTCAAAACCATCAGTCACATGGTCCAATCACGGTGCAGTATAGCAACCGAATAGCATCACTCCTCTCCTTCCTCTGACCAGGTGTGACAACGTCCTTGGCTCCCAAGGGAAAATATTTTGTTTTGGCTACAGAATCCCTCCTATCTCAACACCCCCCACCCCTCCCTGTCCCTCAGCTTCAGTGTAGCAACACTCAAGTGGTCAAAAATGTTTCAGGGTTGACACCTCCTGCACTGATTCTCCAGTACAATTGATTCGACCTTCCCGAGGTGGGAATAGAGGGTCTGCCTGCCAGATACCTGTCTGCTCCATTATCCACTGCAAGAGCTCCCTACTAATCTGTCCCAGCCTTTCCATTTTTGTTAAATATTTTGATTTTATGGATCACAGGGCCCTCTATAAAGCTTGTAGAACCTGTAACCACCTTGAATACTTCAGGAGAGATCTCAGGTGGATGGCTCCATAATTTGGGGGTCTCGCCTTCAAGCAGCTACCTATCCAGGAGGCTCAGTCACCCCACCTGCCAGGCAGCATCTCTCTTCACATCCCAGTGGTCTCCCTCGGAAAGCCCAGTGCTGATTCCTTAGCAATAATTGTATCATCCTTGCCCTGTAAAAGAAGAGTGCCCCCAAAATGGACCACGGGGGGAATGTGTTTTTTAGAAAAGGAGCATTGAATGCCCAGAGAACAGGTGGTCCTATGGCTGACTCCCTCACCGGTGGATCTGTTTTTCTGCTTCTGGATAGGTAAGAGGGGAGGGAGAGGGAGAGCCGTCGAAGGAGCAGGTTTCCATGGATACTTTTACCTATCCCAATCCAGTTTCTCATTGCTGACCAGACTTTTTTTATAAAATTCTCATTTCTGAAGGAACCCAATCCTAGCCATCCACTAATCCATTATTGAACCTGGTGGATGAAGGCTTCCCAGTAGAAAGCAGGCCATTCCAGGCCCCTTGGTGGAAATCGAGCTGCCAATCAAAGCAGTCCAAAGACTTCTCAAGACTTCTTTTCTATTTGCCTAAATGACCTGTATTGCCATAGAAACCTGAGTGCTTGCAGTTTTCCATAGCTATGTTATAGAATTCAAGGCCGATTTATAACTCTGCCCTGGTGATAATAGAAAAAAAAAAAAGACTTCCAGAGGCTTGAAATGACTGGTCATATCCTTGCCACCGAGGCCATAGAGGCAGTTCCAGTGGCAAGTCTCAATTTGTTACAAGGTGGTTTTTTTCATGGTACCCCAAAACAAAGGTGGTTTGACGTGATCTAGATTTCATACAAATAAGTCAGTATCAGAGTCCTCCGTATTTCTTATGAAGATACAAAATCCCTTTCCGATTACCTTCAGCTAAGCTTCTTGGGCAAATTTACTTGCATTCTTTTGCCTATTCCACTGGAAGTTCTTGAGATATGAATATCAGGGCTGCTCCTCCTTTTGGGGCTGGCATCGACCTCCAGAATGTACAAAGAGACAAGGAGTTTCATCTACCCAAATCTAGGTGACCTCATTAAAAAGCCATGTTTCCTACTTTTTAAAAGACAAACATAACATCCAGAATCCAATACTTCTCACCTAGTCTTGGCATAATTCAGAAGAAATACCTGCATCTAATAATGTGTAAGCAACTGGAAGCAATTTTAGGTAGGTACCTGGTTCTCCCAGATAACAGAATCTATAGGAGTTAACAGGTTAGAGTTGCATGACAATTAAACTGAATAATCTTGGTTTATGTCCAGGGCCACCTCATGCATGGACTGAGTTCACTTTGAGCAGGGGGTTGGACTCAAAGACCCCCAGGGTCCCTTCCAATATAACAATCTTCTTACAATGAGTGCTATTTTCCTTCCAGAAAGCAATAATGGTGGGAAAACAAGCTATGATTCTACTGAGCCTTAAACATGAAAGACTCCTTTGAATAGTGGATATTTAAGGCTGTAGACAGGAAAACCCATCTTGGAAGTATCCCTACTCATTCTAATCACCACCAAAGTTAGTCTTCTGGATTGGGAGATCCTTAGCCACGGCTGCATAGGCAGTGGGCCACATAAGTCTTCGAGCATGCCATAAAATCTTGGTGGGCTGGAAAACAAAATCTTCAGAAACTTGAGTTACCCTGAAATATATTTACTACCTTGACAGGTTCTGCTGATTTTGACAGAAATGAACACACGTGATACATGAAGGCAGAACCAAGTCCTAATCTGTCATAAGAGAAGCCCCAAGAAATTGGGAAGAGGTGGAATTTCAGTTTCTGTCCTTCTAACCGAACACGTCTAGGGCTCCTTCAGTTCCAAAGGCAGATTTGGGTTGGGTGGTCCAATGTGGATCTGGAAGAATGTAGGTTCTCCTATTGAGCAGGGGGCTGGATTAGAAGACCTTCAAGGTCCCTTCCAGCTCCTATTCTGTTCTTTTCTATATTCTATTCTCTTCTGTTCACAAGTTTTTCAAGAGATCACCACAGGGTTCAGAATCCTTCAGTAGATCTTTTCCCATTGAAAGCTAACTGCTGCCTGGATAACAGTATCTTCATGGCAGTAGCCGTAGATTCTCTGAACATCAGATGTTCCCAGGGAGACTTCTGTGTCTAGCCTCAACTCATTCCACTAACCCAGATCCTGCATTTGATACATCTGAAGACCGCAACTGATTAAGGAAAGCCTGATACCCAAAACGAAGCAACTGTCCACAGACCCTTCCTCTCAGACCGGACTCCCTCAGCCGGTGAACTTAACTGCACTCTCTGGGGTCCACTGCTCGATCCAGAAAGGGCTGCTCTGCCCATGCCTGAAATCTGTCCTCCTGCAAGGTGAGCTTCCTGGGCTGGTTGGACAGGCCGCCCTGGACCCGTTCAGGATTTCCCCGCTCACATTCAAGGCAACTCCACTTTCTGTGCCTTATAAGAGCTATGCCGGCGGTGCCTCTTTTGACATTTAGAGAAGCAGTGCCAGAAATGGCACGCCCTTGAGAGCCCGTCTTCGTTTTCTCTCCAGTGGGCCAGTGCTGCCCACAAGTTGTTCCCGGGTGAGTTCTATACCTTCATGGTGTTCAGGCCTTGTCTGCAGGTGTCCCACCGAAAGCCTTTCCCATTAATGCTTCTCTGAGCCACGTATCCAGAGCAGGAAGACAGTCCTCATCCATAGATATTGCGGTCCTTCGAGTCTGAAGAAGACATACTGTCACGCAGCTCGTCTGTGGATATGGAGGCGGCTCTGCAGTCCTGCTGAAACTCCAGGCTCTAGCACGGCGGGGCACTGGAAGTCCATCGTTTAGACACGACAGGTGTTATTCTGTGATGCCATTCACAATTTTCTATTAATTAGCGGAGGCTTCCTAGCACACGGCCTGCCAGGGCTTATGTCAGCAAGCTTCAGTTTCTAGTTCCAGTTGCTAAATCTGGGTGTCTCTCCTTCAGTAGAAAAGCCCTGCACTCAGCCTGTTCAGCAAATAGCCCCCACCCCCCGTTGCAACCCCTCCAAAGTCCTCCCCGAAACTTCATTCCGATCACAGGAGGAAAATAAAACGCTGGGCTTAGCAATGAATTGAAGGTACCTGCTCTCCACTTGCAAAGATGGTGTTGATTGGGGGGATGGGGGTGGAGAGGAGTATCCGTCTTGTAGTATTGGAAACAAGCAAACAGGTGGAAGCTACAAAAAAAACATTGCTGAAAAATGCAACTGCCCTTGAAAATTAGCTTGAACCTTAGTTGTTTGCCTCTTTCCCTTCTCTTCATTTCCTGTTCCCTTGCTTTCTTTCCATCCATCCAGTTTTCTTCCTTCTCTTCTCTTCCCACTAGAGCTATCATTCTGCCTTGCACCATCTCCATCCTATTTCCCTCCCTCTCTGGCTGTTTCTGCTGGAAAGGGTTTAAGTGTTGCGTGCATATTTGTTTTCTATGTGTGAGAAAGAACGGGTGGTACATGCAGATACGAATATGCTAATTTAATAAAGGGAGTGCCTTATTTTACAGGTAATACACTTTGATCAATAGGCTTGCATTCAATTAATAAAAATAGTTTTTCTCCATTGTTAAGCTGTGGGTTCTATATTCACGTACACATATCCACATGCACATACAAGCCATTTATTGGAGCATGTGAATATGGAGCATGTTTCATCTGAATATACTAAGATGTGTTTTAAAAAGCTGTCAGATTACCAGAGACAGCGTGTCACAACTATTGTAAAATGGATGTTCAGGGACTGCAGTGCTATAATGCGCTGAACTTTCAGATTTGATTCTTTTATCACCCAAATAATTTTACAATGATTTAACATGTTTTAATACATTTGTGGGTTCCAAACTATAACTGGAGGGCAACCTCATTTGCATTTAAGTTCTAATTCAACATTCGCCACAGGAGAGACCAAAAGGGGAGTTAAGGACTCCTCGAACTAAGGAGAGATTTCCTGACAGAACAATGTGCCAGCGGAACGGCTTTCCTTCAGAAGTTGTGGGGGCACCAACATTGCAGGCCTTTAAGACGAGATCGGACAACCGTTTGTCCAAACTGGCGTAGGGCCTCCTGCTTGAGTAGGGGGCGTAGACTAGAAAACCCCCAAAGTCCCTTCCACCTCTCTTATTCTAAAAGACATTTCAGAATAGAAGTTTTTAGTTTATCTTTTTTTTAAGTCTTCTAAGTTTGGGGGAATTTTGAAAATTATTTTTAGATGAACTTCAAGAATGTTTAATTTTCTTTAAAAATCCTTTTAAATTTTTAAATAAAATTTATTTTTTTAATTCTGAACATTTAAAAAACGTTTTACCATTTTTAAATTTTTGATTTAAATGTTTTAATTGGGGGGAAAATTTGTTTTTACATTTTGAAAACTTCAATTTTTAAATGAACTAGTTGTGAAAACAAAACGTAGTCATGGAAAAAAGAGTCTGATGCTGTTGTGATTTGCAAAATATGTTCCTTGTATGTACTCATAACCTGAACTACACATGTACCAAATGTAAACTTAATGAATTTCTTGAAGAAAAAGATCTATTCTAGCGGCAACTCCAACCACTCTAAGACTCAACCTACAAAATGAAAAACTCCAACCAAAGCAAGGCGACTGTGCCCAAATAAGGAACAAACTGCTACCAGAAGAAATGAACCTATACAGGAACCTTTACAGACAGACCGATGGAAACGTGTCACTCATAGAAGAAAACGACGACAAAGAACAAATTCCCTGCTGAATAGTGCAGTCCCACTGGAGCTGAGCAATCAATTTCATACCCTCCCCCTGGAAAAAAGCATGCAGACACCTGGAGAAGGGACATCAACAACTGTTCTGTGACAGGAAGAAAAGTAGCCTGGACTTTCTCAAGAAAAAATGGTGAGTGTCGGTGATAGGAGATTCGCTTCTCAGGAGAACGGAATCAGCAGCCTTAAACCGGACAATCAATCTAGGGAGGAATGTTGTCTCCTTGAAGCAAAAATCAAGGATGTTGCTGAGAGCCCTACTAAATTAATCAAGCCCACAAATTACTATCCCTTTGTTCTCTTTCATGTGGGGAACAAATGACAATGTCAAGAGACTATGAGCAGCTCGACAAGAAAGTTAAGGAGTTAGGAGCACAAGTGGTGTTTTCATCCATACTTCCAACAAAAGGTCAACATCCAACAATGGAACAAAGGACTTTAGAAATAAACCACTGGCTTAAGAGATGGTGTCACCAAGAGAAGTTTGGATTCCTAGATCGTGGTCTGCATTACCAACGTGAAGGGCTTCTGGCAAAGAATGGGCTATTCCTCAAACGAACCGGGGAAAATGTATTTGGAAGACGGCTGGCTCGGCTTATCCAAACGTCTTTAAACTAAACCTGTGTGGGGAGGGTGACCAATCTCTAGGCTTTTTAGCGCATAATCTTGAGTTTAAACCCCAAGACAACCAATCAAATGAGGTAGGGAATGATGACGAACGGGATATAAAGCAAGAGATGTAGGAAGCACACCCAGAGTGAGCCATAAATAACTCATGCTTATACACCAACACTCAAGGTTTGGGGAACAAACAGGCTGAACTTAAAAGTTCTAATATATAAGGTCAGGTATTGATACAATTACCATTACTGAAACTTGATGGGATGAAACTCATGACTGGCATGTACTGCGGGAAGGATATAAACTGTTCAAAAGAAACAGACTTAACAAAAGGCGGAATTGCATTTTATGTGAAAAACCATTGCAACTTTACAGAAATGCATCAAATCAATATAATGAAAAATTACATAGTTTTATTAGCAGGGAACATTTCAAGACTGCTAATGTATCTAAAAAGAACAAAAAAGCCACTCAGAAAGCACATTACCCTGTTGTTTGCATCAAATCCGAGTTTCATTTCAAAGCTCATTTACACCTTTAGATTGCCAAACACATAAGGACTTAGGATAATTCCAGATTTTTTATAAACTATAGTCTACAATCAAAGCTTAGCATTCTTAGCATAAGAGAAAATGAAGAAATAGGAAAAAGAACTTCTGCTTTTGACAACTGTGACCCCCCCAAGACTTCCTGTAGTGAAATGTTACTGTAACTGACTTCAATAGCATTTTCTTTTTGCATGAGGAGAGAAATCAAACAGTCTTTACTGATCATTCAAAGGCAAGTCCTCTTTTACAGGAAGCTGTTCTGCCGTTTTCGGCCAGAGATTCTTCAGGTGCAGCTGGCCGTCTCTTCCTCTGCCGATTCATTCTCTGTAAATACAGACATGCTGGGAACAATGTCACTCTATGACCGTCTTCTCTACATTTGGGGAAGGAGAAGCATCAGCAATAGTAGCCAAATAAATAAGATTTCTGTGCAATGTGTGCTGGTGCCTGTAGGAAGAAAAACAAAGCAGCAGTTGAATTTTCAGAACTGCTGTTCCAGTTTCTCAACAGTTCCCAAAGACTTCTGGGGCCTCCTCACTAAAGCAAGCTCCATCCTATATTCATAGGATTGCAGTTGATGCCTCACACTAAGCTGCTTATTTATACATCTAATCACCACCTACTTTGGTTTCCAGGACAACGTAAGCCAGTCTAAGGTTAATTACTAACCTCCACCTAACTGCATGTTGTCCAATTAAATTCCATTTTCTTTATTCTTATCCAGTTAAGTGGAATGGGACAAGTTAGTAAAAGACTATTTCAGGTGGAGGTTAGTAATTAGGGGTCCATGACAATTTGCCACGGCCAACTCGCCACAGGACAACTCAACAATTGAAAATAATAATTTAAATTTTTGTCATTCACATTCCATTCTGTCCCTCCTTTTGCGTCCTTTTTTTAATGAGTCTATTCCACCATTTCTTTGATATTAGTGTAACTCTTGTCCCAGAGAGAATTGTTCCATGGTGAGTTGGCCGTGGCAAATTGTCAGACCCTTAATTACTAACCTCCACCTAAAATAGTCTTTTACTAACTGCATGTTGTCTAATTAAATTCCAGTTTGTTTATTTTCATCCAGCTGAGTTCCACAGCTTTACTAGGATGAGTAGATTTAGAGAACTGAGTGCCATCTTCATATCCACCAACAGATATATGTAGATATCAAAAACCATTGTTGATAATGCTTAAAACCTCTCACAATGCCCCATAAATTAATGATTTGGGGATATAGCTCTCATTTCCCAGCATCCCATTCAGGTACTGGTCTTCCCAATAAGACTGAGACTCCCACCCCCCAAGAAACAATACACAACAGCAGGCCTGGCCCTTTAGAAAATCTAAGAGTACCATGGATTATATCAGAACCTCCCAAGGGAACCCATGGATCACACTACATCATTGAATCTCCAGAGAAAATCTCTGATCTGGTCCGACCCAGGGCTGCCGTAGGTCTAAACTGCCAGGGATGGAGGGAAGCATGCACTATTATTACCCAGCTATCATCACAAACCATAATCATCCTGCTGTATCTTAAGAGTTCTTAATTATCTCCCCCAGATTTCAGAAGCCTGGAAGGCAAAGCTCAAAGGTGGGTCTGAAAGCAAACAGTACAGGGTGAAAACAACCGAGACTTGATGGTGCGATGATTCCGTTCAGAAGAGATAAATTTGAGTGAGGCTGAATTTGCACTTTCAAATCAAATAACCCTGCGGGCCTCCTGCATGGTAACCCGGCCTTTGAGCTTATCAACACTTTTGTGCAAAATAGATTTCCATTGGCAGAAGCACACTTCAGGGGCGGCAGCAGATAATCGAGTGACATGGATGCCACCTTTCATCGGAAGGGTTAGAGTGATCTACCTGCCACCAAAGGGCCCAGGCACAAAAAACCAGCGGGATTTAAATATGGGTCTTTCCGTCAGAATAAAAATCCTTACTGCAGACATTCCGCGGCTCTTCCTTTATTCTGATACTCCACAATGCAGCGGATCAGCTGATCGTTTTCTTCCAGCAGCTAAAAGTCACAAGAGGCAAAGTTACATACAAACGCAGCTCCTTCGGTACAAAGTCAGCACCCACCAACCTACAGAATGAAATATTATGGGGGATATTAAAAAGGCAGGATAGAATATTAGGCAGGATAGAACCCTAAAGGAGAAATTGGGGGGGGGGGAGATCTTAAGGGAGGCAAAAAACAGCGCCCCTCCCCTCCCTGCCTGAAGCAGAAATTGAGGCGGCCGGCTTTTATAAATTCAGATTTGGTAATCCATTGAGAAAGACTGGGTCAGAGAGACTCCAGGTAATCAACACAAAGGCTGCCAAGATTAGCTCAGACACCTCGGATTTGTTTTGCCTCTAGAGCCAGCCATGACCCCTACGTGACCCCATAGGAATCCAGAAGGGTGTAAAAACCCAC
>JANHFL010006549.1:12647-25552 GCA_032468155.1 Oxyrhabdium leporinum | reverse complement strand
TCCTTCCTTCCTTCCTTCCTTCCTTTCTTTCTTTCTTTCTTTCTTTCTTTCTTTCTTTCTTTCTTTCTTTCTTTCTGCATATTGCCTTGCCCACATATTCCAAGAGCGGTGATGAAGCTTCCTCCATGCAGTCACCTAACTGGAATGAACCTGGGGCCGAGGTACCTCTTTCTGCAACAATGATTTAAATTCATTAAGGGGAGCGTTGGATGGGAAATGTGAATTGCAGCTGTCGTTTTGAAGGAGCAGCTGTTCAACTTGTTAAGGCATGAAAAGTAATAGGAAGAAACAGCTACTGTTCCTCTTCTCATCAAGGCAAGCATTCTTTTTTTAAAAAAAATAAGGAGAAATTTATATACATAAACAGATTCATAAATTATTCTGACTTTGTCATGGGGTTTTTTTTTTATGTTTTTCCCCTTTCTTGTCTTTAACCCCTGATATTCACTGGAAAAGTCCCCAGCACAGCCCTATTTTAAAATCAAAATAAATAAACTTCGGTTACGTCTGATAGCCCATCAATATGACATATGACGTAACCTCTGGTACATGTTAGAATCATAGACTCCCAGGGTTGGAAGAGACCTTGGAGGCCTTCTAGTCCAACTGCCTGCTCAAGTAGGAGACCCTATACAGGAAATTGCTCCTTATTTCAAAGTTGGGTCTCCCTCTGAGGAGCTTCCATCCATCGCTTCTTCTTCAAGCATTTCTCATTTCACAGTAAGAGCAGCTGTGCTTTGGGCTAAACCTCCGTCGCTTATTGGGTTTGGGGACAGAATGAAAACAGGAAGATAACCCCATAGAGGCTCAAATTCTTTGTTCAACTACTACGGCTGATTTAGATGATGCCCGCAAATGCCCGTAGCCATCGCTGCCTATCGTTCCCTGATGAGCAGCGCCGGAGAAATCTACCAGATCCTTTAAAAATTGGCAGCCTTCTTTCAGAGACTCAAGGAGAGACCTTTGCATTGTTTCTGCCAGGTGTTTTCACAGGAATGGCTCAAGCAAGAGTGTTGTCAGCAGTGGTGAAAACAAGTCAAGATGGCGGCCAAAATCATGCAATCAAAGCTTCGCTATTTTTTATGACCCAGCTCAAAACAAGATGGTTCTTCACTTGTGTGGTGGTGGCCACCATATTGACTTTTTAACTTCATCTCCAGAGACGTATCTGGGCTCAAAACTTCAATCTGCTTATAAAGTTTGGAACTCCCATCTCTTCCTACAAAGAGACCTAAATGGTATCTCTTCCGTTTGCCTGACATTCCCAATCATTTTTCACAGCCTAACACAACATAAATCAAGAGAAGACTTCCAGGCGTGCATTTGCCATCCTGACACAACTGTACAGATGTTTTCTTGATTATACTTAGTTATAACCCTGGACCAAGCTGTTAGTCTTCATCAGTCTGAAGGGCAACTTGATTAAACACACTTTGATTTATGAATCTGAAGGCAAACGTAACTTCAAATTATCTGTACTGGCAAGTGACTTAAAAAGTGACATATCAAGATTATAGCTCCTTTCAATCAAATCCACATTGATGTCAGAGTGCAGGCTGCCAACAGCTAGCCTGGATTTCCTCAGCATCAGACTCTGACCAAAAGCAGTTCTACGAAGAGAGTGTAGCTTCCAGCAATCTACATCGCTTGACACACTCACAGGTTTTTATGCAGTTGGAGAGCAAACGTTTCAGCAGGAACCTAATTTACTTCTGCCAGAAGAGACTACTAAACTGTCCAAGCATGAACAATGTCAAAATGCTCCCTTAGATGAAACCAGCTGTTAGCAGAAGATCTCACATAATCAGGCCAATGTCTCCTTGTGTTAGCTTCCATTCTGGGACACTTAAGGAGCTACTCTTGTGTGAAACACCTGTCTATTTGCACATCTGGAACTGGGAGCAGTGTGGGACAGGGAGCAATCTAATGAAGAGGGTTGTGCAAGTTATTTTGGGAATGTTGACCTGTCATGTGGAATGCTAAATAACAGAATAGCAGAGTTGGAAAGGACCTTGGAGGGCTTCTAGCCCAACCCTTACACCATTTCAGACAAGTGACTGTCCACTGTCTTCTTGAAAACCTCCAGTGTTGGAGCACCCACAACGTCTAGAAGCAAGCTGTTCCACTGGTTAATTGTCCTCACTCTTAGGAAGTTTCTCCTTAGTTCTAGGTTGCTTCTCTCCTTGGTTAGTTCCCATCCGTTGCTTCTCGTCCTGCCCTCAGGTGCTCTGGGGAATAGGTGGGGCCCCTCTTCTTTGTGGATAAAAAGATAAAACCAAACATGGTTATGAGCCAGATGTGACCACAAAACACGCTGGGACTTGAGGGAGTATTTTCTCAGGACTTCAGACTTAGAGCTACACATCTGACGTTGGCATTCTGAAATATCTCCTGTCTTATCTAATGACAGTGAGTAGCTCCTTAAGTGGGCAGAAGGGGAAGCCCAGGCTCACCCTTTGCTTCCAGCGAACTGCTCCATCTGGAACTAAAACTGGAACTAAAATAAAACGACAGCAGTTCAAAAGTATTTGCTGGTTGCTCATTTGGGTTATGGCTTTAAAATATATTGTCTAAAAGCTGTGATCTAAAAGAGAACAACTTTTAGGATGATTTGTAAGTCCCGAAGCAGGAGATCATGGCTTCTGTAAAGGTTTTATCTATAATGGAAGCTGACATTTTTTTATAATCACCGGGTACTTTCAGAAGCTTCTATTTTAACAAACTTAACAAACACTGAAGCCTACTGTTAATTTAACAGTGAGTGATGTTCTTATTCTCAATTTCATATTCCCACTTCTCTCATTTAGATGTTGCATAAGCATATAATCAGAATATCTTTACTCAGAATGTCATGTGCCTATTTTAAAATAGAGATTAATCACACATATGTCAGGTCTGAACAATACCCAATGCTTTCTGATTTGAATCACCAGCCTCCCATAATCTTTTGGGCGGTTCTGTCTTTTCAAATGTCGTTGTTTTCCACAAAGGTGCGTGCTTGGCAGGGGAAGAAACTCCAGGTAAGGCTGTGACCAACGGGATCCAGAGTATCCAGCAATTTTAAGATGTGTGGATTTCAACTGCGATTTTTCTGGCTGGGGAATTCTGGGAATGTTCATCTCCGTTTCTTGGCCGAGGGAGCCAGCATTGTTCAAAGACAATTTCCGTGGTGATGTGGCCGGCTTGGCTATACGCCAAAGACACACAGAACACCGTTTTCTCCCCGATGAAGTGGTACCTATTTATCTACTCTTGCATGCTTTTGAGCTACTAGGTGGGCAGGAGCTGGAGCAAAGAATGGGAGCTCACCCCATTGTACGGCACTTGACTTGGGTCTCAAACCCAGGCCGTCAGCTTTCTAGTTAAAAAACACAGCCTCTAAACTATCATGCGCCCCTCAATAGCGGTGAAGAGTTCTGCAAATCTGAAATCTTTATGCTTAAAACAAATGTAACAAATTATATCACCATAACAAGTAAGAAAAAAATGCTGGAGTTAGGAAATATGAAGGTGACCATTATTAAGACGTTTGCTCTGTCTGTTTTATTATTCTTTGTTGTAGCTGGTAGCAGCTCTTCAAAGTCAATAGGCAAAAGTCTATGCAAGAAAGGCCTTCTTTAATTGGAAATAATGGAATTTGAATTGGGATCTTCTAAATAAATCCATTGTAAAAAAAAGCCCCAATGCAAAATAATTCTCAACTGTTCATATCTTCAGTTCCACCAATCAGTCTATCAGAGGATCTGGGCCCCAGAACAATAAGTAACTTAGTTATACCTCTCTCTTTACATAATACATCCCTCCATCCCTCTGTACCTCCCTCCCTCCCTCCATCCATTCATACCTACACACACACGTATGCTTTCATATATTATATTATGTTTCCCTTTTACAAAGTCTGAAGTTTTATTGACTTAAACTTGGTCTGTTTCTAAGAAGAATCAGAAGTTGAAAACCACTGATGTAATATACAATACATCAACACCCAAAAGCAAATTTTGTCCTGTCAAGCCAGTGGTCTGAGACAACCGTGCCTTAAATAGGAACGATGTAATGCCTATAGCCGGGTGTTTGGAAGTGAAGAAAAAAAGAAAGAATTGTGCATATATTTAACTGGCTTTGTTTGCTTTTACCATCAAGCATCTAACCTGGGGTGTGATTTCAGCTTTAAAAGTACCTCTGTGTTTGCTTTACCAAATGGCAGCCTGGAGCTTCTCAACGAGTAAGAAGCTGGATTAAATAAACAGTTAAATCTCTATTTTCTTCAAAGATAATCACTGCATTTTAGATACATCATTCTCTGCCCCGAAGCATAAACCCAACTCATTTTTTTAAACTTCCTATTACAATATTGATATCCACTGATGAGAAATATGATGACAAGTAGCTTCGTTTTTCTTTCACCTTAGAGTATCGAGAGCTTGATGTTTGGAAATAATCTCTCGGTGAGCTGGGGTTGACTGGTTCATTCTGTCTAGACCAGAGGTGGGCAACTGTGGAAATTTCATGATCTGTGGACTTCAACTCCCAGAATTCCTGAGCCACGTGGACTGTGGAAATCTGCAAGATGAAGTCCACAAGTCATAAAGTTGCCATAATTGTCCACCCTGGTCTGGAGTGAGAACCTTATGAATCCATCCGGCATTAAGGATGGGTCCACAGGATATCTTGTTCAGCCTTCCAAGTGCAGGAACTCTTCTAAATTCCTTGTGTAGAGTGTTTAGAATAACTAGGTCTTTTCAAATGCAAGCATTATTAGACATTCTTGAACAGAGATAATTTAGTAATTACTTAAAATAGAACAAACATTTCAGGTAATTACCGCAAACACATGCTTTTTAGAGAAAACTGGACACCACAAAGACAAGAACGTTCAGTGCAAGATTGTAATTGTCTCCGATCTCAGAGACACAATATTACATCAGTTACTGCATATCCAGATATGCTTTGAATCTCCTCCTCTGCCTGGTTTAGTGAATTCATTTTATTACTAATAAGGTAACAAATGCATGGAAATAGATAAATAACTAGGTAGACAAATCTTACACTAGAAATTATTTTTTCACTTGGCTCTGCGAAAGTATAACATTATTATTTTTTTTAATTATTTTTTTGCATAATGATCAACACGGCTGCTTATCATCGTGATTCATTCCATGCTCACCTTAACTATCCTTCAATAGACAGTTTCCATTTTCCAGTTGAAAGCACTCTAAATTCTTGTTATAATTAACGTATTAATCAGTTTCTTCATTTTTCCTGTCTTACAGCCTTTTTTTAAAAAAATAAAAAATTAACCCAACAGAATAATCAAAGGAATACATGGGAGGTCTTGTCCTACTCTTTCTTTGATTATGTCTATTATTTCTTTCCTAAGAGAAACAGTTTTCAACATGCCTTTTGAAAATGAAAACTGGTTCGCTTAAATTGGTTAACCCTTCATTCTTTAATTATCTCATTTGAAGATTACATCAAAGTGATCCCTTCTTTTGCTGGCTGAGATAGAACATTTTGATATAAAGATCACCTCGAGCATAACATTACAGTGTAAATCTTTCCTTTTTGTGTGAATTTTGGTACTAATGTCTTCAGTTTGTATGCTCAAATCTAAACAAGAAGCAGAAGAAAATTATGCACCCTAATCCACACATATTTTTAGAGTTTTGTTACATGGTTTTGTAATCTGACTATGTGAACAAAATGTGTTGTTTCATCAAATGTGTATCCAAGGTGCATAGATCAGGTTGACATATGCCCCAAACCATTCATATTAAGAAAATTACCTTTGAAAAATGAGATATTAGGAAGGCGGAAGAAGGCGCAAACAATTTTAGTGCATGCTTTTTATTGTTGTCATTGAGTTTCTAACCTGCTGGTGAAACCGGCGCAAACCAACCAGCCAACGGGGAAAAGACAAAAACCAAGAAGCTCAACAACTCTGCATGAATAGATTTTATTAAATCTGTTTAATAAATGGTGCTGGACTTAGTTAGTATTTGGATGAGAAATACCAGAATTGTAGCCTGGATTGGGAAGCTAAAAAGCCATCTAGGAGGAAGTCGGGATCAAACCACTTCCTGTTTTCAAGATGGATGGAAATCACCGCAAGTTGACCTCAACTCAAAACCATCCTTAACCATTGCTTCTACTCTTAGCCTGAACACTTCTACCACTCCACTTGCGTGCAAACACCTAAACACAGCACACAATGAAGCAACCTAACCTATAGAACTGGCTCTGACAAAGTGGTTCATACACTGGTGGAACTCCATTATGACCTGATGATGCTGTGATTCTTCCTCTTCCTCCTCCTCCTCCTCTTCCTCTCCTCCTCCTCCTCCTCCTCTTCCTCCTCCTCCTCCTTCTCCTTCTCCTCCTCCTCCCCCTCCTCTTCCTCCTTCTGCTTCTGCTTCTCCTTTCTTCCTTCTGCTTCCTTCTTCCTTCTTCCTTCTTTAACTTCTACTTCTCTTCCTCTGCTTCAGGTGTCAAGGGATATACAAAGTTCTGGTTCGGGTATTCATTATGCGCTGCCTGTAGGAGTTAATCACTTGGTTTAGCTTGGCTGCCCGGCCAGATGGCAACAAGACTAAACAGCCGCAATAGGGAAATTAGCTGTAAGCAAATCACGAGTACCTGCTTTCTGAAGTCCATATGGAAATTATTTCTATAATTGCAAAACAGCATGCTCTAAAGGACCTCAGAAGTGTTTTGCATCAATCCATTTCCTATGCATTCACATTTCTTGCTCCCAGTATGAAGAAAATAATATTTTTAATGCAATGTTTGGTACCCGTACACTATCTCAGCACACCTTATAACCACTCTCCACAGTACATGGCTATTGAAGGCAAATCTCTCTTTTATGAAATGGCACTCCTGATGAGTGACTCTGTGGAACAATTTTCATAATCTTCTTGCCAACGGTTTGGAAGTGATCGGCAAGACTTCTCGGTGTAACTTTTCAGTGGAGCTCACAGAATTATGGAGGTCTATTAAAGTGTTCACCAAATTTGACTCTCCTTGTCTCAGGCAGTTCAAGATCAGCCAAGGCAACATCAACTAGGTAACATCATTCTCATAATTCACGTAGAGAACAATGAATCAACATTTGCCTGAAGCCAGCATAGGTCCATTATTAAAAACCTTTTCACTCTAAAGGCCACAGAAGGTGAGAGGAACCAGGAGTGTCTGCAGGTTGTGATCCAAAAAGTCTAGATGATGATTGCAATGAGGTGGTGGAGCTTTGGTCCCACTATTGCAACCATCATCTTAACTTTGGGGACCACACCCTATGGATACTCATGGAAGAGTCCAAAGATTGCTTTGCCTTCAACTGCCAACTTAAGAAAGAGTTGCTTTGGAAGCAGTTTACACAGAGAATTCCCAAGTTCTTACCTTGGTCTTCAGGTAAATGTGGGGAGGTGGGAAACAGGGACTTCTCTAAAATCCTGAAGAGGCAAAGAGCCAGAAAAATCAATATTTGCCAAACAAAAATTTCCCAAGATCTTTTTAATCCAGAGACTGAAGAACATCTAAATAAGAACAGAGTACAAAGCCTAGGAGATTCATGAGGAAACTGGCAAATTTTATTCTGAAAGGACAAGGAAGAGGAAAAACTCTCTTCAGTCTTGTTCCTTGGCTTGTATTTGTTCCACTGACTTCATTACTTGAATAATAAATAAAGGGAAAATGTAGATAGTGGATGAGTGAAGCTGGAAGGACCATGTTGGTTGTAGGTAGTGTAGGTAGAGGGACGTATCTCAGCCTGCCTGGTTGACTCAGATACGTAATATGTTTTTTGAGTAGCTGGTCTCTCTTTCTTAGACTGGTGAGATATTTAAATCAAATATTCATCCCTAGGTTTAGGAGAAAATTAATGTTATCATATTTTAATGTTCTTTCAATAGCCATCCTTGAAGAGAAATTCAAGAAAACCCTTCCTTGTGGCAATGGGTAGTTGAAAATACAATTAATATAATGTTTCACTAGCTGGTTCATTAAGATGCACAGCTACATTTTATATTCCCCTCTTTAACTAAATTTCCGGGTCATTCAGATTTATTTATGTAGAGTTTGATATCCTATCAACATGATTCAGTCAAAGTTTTGTTTTATTTTTTGTAAAATCCACTGTTTGGTTATTAATATTTGTACTTTCTTTAAGTGAGATTCTGGTCATTGAACATAATGACAAATTGAATGGCTTTAGAGTTTTATGTAAGGACACCTGTCTTTAATTTAACTTTTAATTTTAGGCTTGAATGAAATTCCCATTTTCGTTCTATTATTTATTTACTTATTTATTTTACATTGGCTGGCTCTGCCCTCAAGTTCAGTTTGGAGAACTCCTAAGATTAATTTTTGAATGGGTAAAGCCGTGGTTTTATGCGTTCAAGCCAAGATTTATTTTTGCAACTGCAATTTAATGCTTTTTGGTCATCTTTGGCAGAAGAAACGAAACGAAAAGATGAGAAGGGCAAGCAGAGATATTAGCCTGGACAGAGCCTGAAAATCAATGTCAGAAAAATGAGGATTTTTCAGAGTAATGAAGGATGAGGAGGTCACCGAAGCCAAGACCAGAAAAAAATGGTATCCTACAATCTAGAGAAAAACTTAAACTTTGCAATCCCATAACAACTCTTTTCCTCCTTTGGAATCCAGTCGAAGAGATTATCCAAATCCAGCTTCTGAGCAAGGGCTACAAAGGCTTTCCTCAATTCTGCACCTCAAGCAAAGCCTTAGAAGAGAGATACTTCCTCTGGCCTCTGCTCCAATTCTTTCTATGCCGGTGCAGGAATTGGGAATGCCTAGTTTAATGAAAAGAATGACACGGGGTGACATGATTTAATTAATTTTAAACTTGTATTCTATATTGTTTTTTAATAAAAGCTGTGAACCGCCCCGAGTCTTCGGAATGGGGCGGTATATAAATATAAAATAATAAATAAATAAATAAATGATAGCAGTGTTTCGGTATTTGAGGGACTGCCACAAAGAAGAGGGGGTCAAATTATTCTCCAAAGCATCTGAAGGTGGGACAAGAAGCAACGGATGGAAACTCATCAAGGAGAGAACCAACCTAGATCTAAGGAGAAATTTCCTACCAGCGAGAACAATTAATCAATGAAACAGCCTCCTTCCAGAAGTTGTAGATGCTCCCATGCTAGAAGCTTTTAAACAGAGATTAGACGACCTTTTGTCTGAAATGGTATGAGCAGGAGGTTGGACAGAAGACCTCCAAGGTCAGTTCCAACTCTGTTATTCTGTCATTCTGTGGTTGCTCCCATAGATGTTACAGCAGGAAGAAGTAAGAGCAATACATACCCACATTTCACCTGGAATTGTTCATTGATTGTAGCAAGGATGTAGGCATTACGATCTAGAACTGAAGAATGATAAGAAAACGCAGGAGGGATATTGGTTAACTGTTAACAATTAACTGGCGTGTGTGTGGGTGTGTGGTTTGTGAAACATTAGGAAAATATCCATGAATAGAGTCAGTCTAAATATCGACAGATGTCATTTTTTGTAGCTTAGAAAGAAACATCATTGAAGAAACTTCGTTCATTGTTGGCTGCCAAATTTGGGGAATGGTCAGAAATGGGCTCTCCAAGTGGGGCTAGAAGCAGGGGTGTCTGCAGATGGCAAAAGAATCAAGATGGCAGTTGTGGCTTTGTAATTAAAGCCCTTCCCCTTTTTAATGTATGGTTGGTTCCAAAGATGCAGAATTAACCGGAAGAAAAATCATCTCCCTTGAAAGAAACTGTCCTTTGTGAGGTTCTCGGCGCTCTCTGAGCATTGATGATGGTCAATTGGTGACGTTCCCTGGTTGGGTCATGAAACACCTGCAAGAAAGCCAGCAGGATCAGAGAGCAACAAGGACACTCATTTCAACCCTGAGCTACTAATATTCTCTTCTATTAAAACGGTCCTTGGTTGAAACACCTCAGTCGTGAGGAAGAACTCAAAGCTTAATAACAAGTTCAGTTCAGTTGCAGTGGCGAGACCAGTTCTAATTCATGATGCTTTGAATTTATGTTGTGAATAGCCAGATTCCTTATGAGCAACTAGTGAGATCATATTTGTGCAGTTGTATCTTTGCTGACAGCAAAGACGTCCGCTGTGCTCTTAACTCCTTCTCCCCCGTGGCTCACAGAGGTCCACAGCCAAGGAGGATTCATGCATTTTTATATCAACCCAACACCATTCACAACGTAATCGCCCAAAACAACCGACACATTTGGATGACTTGAAGTCTTGGTCAAAATTAATATTTGGATCAGAGACCAAGCACAATCCCAGGGTAAGCTTTGGAAGTAACACACACACACACACACAAGCACACACAGGAAAAAGTCAATAAGACCATCATTCCTCTGTTGTTGCTGGGAAAACTACACAATTTACCTTATGAGTCTTAAAAATCTCAGAAAAATGCAGGCTCCATTTTCCACAGCATCTCTATCTTGTGTAAAGTACACACTTGGATGCAAATATCAAACAGCTCCGACAGTTGTCCTTGAGGTAAGCTTCATCAGTGTAGACAACTACATTTTGATGACGTCTCTGCTCCAGAAGTCTGAGAACAACCGGATGGGATAGAAACCCCTGGACTGACAAAACTCGTCTCAACAAATGGCTGACAGGCTTAACAAAGGAAATTGCAGAAAACAAGAATGTCTGCTCCATTTTTTTCAAAAGCAGCCATTTCATTTTGATTTAGGCTTCTCTGTAGGGAGGCGGGTTGTTTTTTTTACTTCAGACTCTAATGATCAATAAAACCGATTAAGGGGAAGGCAGCTTGGAGGGGGCTCCTTTGGGGCAAAAGGCTATTAGATGACAGAAGGCATAACAGTTAAGAAGGGCCATTATAGTTTCCCTGGGGGAGACGGATTCATTGCTGGCGCTATTATATTAATAGAAGATCGCAGCACGCATTTCATCAGTCAAGGCTGAAGCACATCCCATAATGCCAGGGATAAAATCTCTCCAGCCAGCCACATACAGATGCACTGAGACTTGGATGAATGCAGAATAGGTAGCGAAATGCAGCAGAATCGGTTCTTCTTCTTGGAGAAACAGATTCAGGTGAGAATCAACATTTTTCTTAAAATAATCTGAGAGCACAAATCGGCAGCAAAGGCTGCATGAGATGTTCCTCCAAGCTTGCACAAGGATCTCATTTCTTACAAATGTAATGCATTATAGGACCGACCGGAAAGCAAGTAGCAGAATAACAGAGTTGGAAGGGACCTTGGAGGTCTTCTAGTCCAACCCTCTGCTCAAGCAGGAGGCCCTATACCAATTCAGTCTGTCTTCTTGAAAACCTCCAGTGTTGGAGCACCCACACTGGCGCTGGAGGCTAGTTGTTCCACTGATGAATTGTGACCTAAACTGAATATACATTCATCTTTGCACGGAGTTTAGGCTCAAGATATAGGTAGAAATATTTTAATAGCAATGATTAAAGGTGAAGATCTCTTTGAGTTCAGCCTGATTCTTGTGTCTAAAGACGTTTCATTGGTCAGGTAGCACTAATATAATTCTCCCTTTGTATTCGAACGCAGCAGGAGTGGTAAAAATAATAATAATCAAGATGGCGGCCACAATGGTGCACTGGACGTCCATCTTGTTTCTCTGTGTGGTGCACTTAAAAACCAGGTTGTGCTTTTCTCACACTGTGGTGACCAGCAGTATGACTTTTAGGACTGCACCCCATGAAAGCCTCTGAATCATTTCCAATTAAAAGTAAAAGTTTGCAGGGGTTTTGGCAGCTGCACCTCAGGAATTGGGAGCGGGGTGCAAACTTCAATTCTCCTTTTCAGGTCCTGAACATTTTTATTTCAAATGATACAACAGCTTATGGCAAGATTTGAAGGGATATTGCTACAGAGATTGACACAGACGTCGGAAAGTCAAGAGAAAATATTGATTTTGGAACAAAAAACAGCATCAGATGCTTTGAAAAAAAATGTTATAGTGGTGTACTTATATGCCAGTATCTTCAAATTTCATAGAGGTGGAGAACACAGCTGCAAAAACAAGAGAGCTCTTGTAATTCTTTTAGAAGCTTTTACACGGTTAACCGCAGGCCTATTAAATTTTGCCCAGGTGAACATAAACCCGAAGTTATTGGTATTTCTGAGGTTAGGAAACATTCTGCGTCTGCTCTTTCTCCGTCTGTCTCTCGGTGTTGTATCTGGAAGCAACGTGTGCATACAGGATACTCAGAGCTATCGGAACTGTGGAGCGAAAGTACCTGTAGCCACGAGAAGGCAGCAAAGATATGGCCGGAACGAACATGGAATATTTTACTACCACCCTGCCGTCCTGCCCTGGTGCAGCCGATCTGCTGGCCTTTGCCAACTAGGGCTTTATAAAGAGTTGATGGACATTCAAAAACTCAGAGATGGCCCCCTCTCTTCTTCCGTCCTATGATAAAGAAAAGGGCTCCCAATTCATCAACTTTTCTAGTCATGAATTCTGGGATTAAGAAATATGGAGCTGAGAGGGATTGCCCTGGGAATTTTTAGAATAATGTTCAAATTTTGTTTTTGAAGTTGCAGTTCGTGCCCCGGACTTGCGACTCCGCATACAAATTTGACTGTGGGCTCCTTTGGAAAATTTAGCACTATCCCCCCCCCCCCCAATCCCTTATTGTCTTGCTTTTCTTGTTAAGAATGTTTCTGCCTTGACAGTGTTAAAACAAGATTGTCTTTCCAATCAGCGCATCAATTTTGCAAGCAGGAACGAAACATATCTTGTGTATTTAAGGATATGTCAGTCCCATCTGTCATTCTTGCGGTCTAATGAATTTCATTATATACCAGTCTTTCGTAACCTTGGCAACTTTAAGATGTGTGGACTTCAACTCCCAGAATTCCCCAGCCAGCTGTGGAATTATG
>JANHFL010006549.1:0-12547 GCA_032468155.1 Oxyrhabdium leporinum | reverse complement strand
CCCAGAATTCCCCAGCCAGCTGTGGAATTCTGGGAGTTGAAGTCCACACATCTTAAAGTTGCCAAGGTTACGAAAGACTGGCATATCACAATAATAGGACTTACTAATTACAATGCAGAGTGCATTGATGGAAGTTTCTTGGGAAAACAAGGGCCTGGTGCTTCAAGGCTACTTTATCTCGTTAAATTTATTAACACGATCCGGAGTTTGGCTCATCGACAGTCACCTAAAATGTTCACGGCATTCGAAGCCATTCAAAAATTAATTGTGCAAAGAATGAGCCTCGCTTCCCCAAATGCCTCATGTCCAAGCAGGAAAACATGGCTGGAAAATGTAACTTGCCAGTTTGTCTATTATTATGTCTCCTTTCCACGTGTCCTGGCAGCAACGGATCCCAAATTCCAAGAGAAAGGAAAAAAAATAGGCACAAGGACTATTTTGCAGATTTGAAGCGTTTTCTTTCATTTTTGGTGTTTTTCTATCCGAGAAATAAAAAAAACTAGTCCTGGATGGCAGCCTCATTTCAAGTCAAATCTTCCTAATTCAAACCGTTTCCCATCCTTCGGATTCTGCTTAGGAAAATCTGTCTCTAACGTTGAAATAATAGGAGCTTATTATGGATTCCCCCAAACCCCTCAAAATGGTAATTTGCTCTCTCTGTTTTATCTGAGTTTCTTTTTCTCCTCTCTGGAACCTCAGATTCCCCCCTTGGTTGCAGAAATAATGAGAAGGAGAAGAGCATTGCAACTCCTCCAATACAGGAGACGGGAAGGGAAAAAAAGAAAAGAAAAACTTGACATCCATCAAATTTTTCCTCCTTTCTAACTGGGTTTATTCTGAAACAATCTGCACCCACACGCTTTGCATTGTTTGGATGCTCTCAGCCTTACTTTGCACACTGAATGTGCTTTGCACGGGCGGGGGGGTCTTGTCGCCGATCCACGGCTCAGACATTTAACGTTGCGGTCTGAAAAACAGTCACCTCGTTATGGACCTCACCAAAATAGGGAGGAAAATTTGATTGGCATAAAACATGCATCTGCCATTTTACTTGTATAAAATCAGATCAGGGAATATACTGGAAAGGAACTGGAAAAATAAAGCACTTCGCCACAAATTCTTCCTTCTCTGCGGATTCTGAGTTCATGAGAAGCAGTGAAATGTACATTGCTTTATTTACCCGTGACGTTGAAGGTTTGTCAGAACTAGTTTTCCCGAATGCTGTCGAAATACACACTTTGATAAGCTAAGGGTTCTCCATCATGAATTTCAACTCAAGGTGCTGGTTGTCACCTTTAAAGCCCTACCTGGCTTATCTGAAGTACCATCTTTTCCCAGTCACATCTACCTGACCGGCCATAATGAGGAGACAAGGAATGTTACAGTCCCTTCGCCTAAGGAGGTCCATCTAGTGGGACCAAGGAGAAGGGTCTTTTCCATGGTGGCTCCCTCCCTGTGCAACATCATCCCCATGGTCTCCCCCTTTGACACTCTATGGAAGTGAGGCCTTTGGACACAAATAGGAATTGTGGGGTCCTTGTTGGTCTCTGAGTTTGGATGTTTTCTCACAGACATTTCATGACTCAAGTAGGTAATGTCATCAGTGCTAGAAGGTGGTGGGGTTTAACCTCTGTTGAATATAGAAGTGATTGGCTCTGTCAGTGTTGGTGAGAATATTCTTGGTGATTCCAGGATCGGGATGTTGTTTATGGCTTGTTTGCCAACTCAGACAAACATCAAGCAGTAATAATATTCTAAGAAAAACGAAGTCCAGTTGCCTCTTGAAAAAGCACCTTTGGGACAGCCATGACCTGGATGACTGGGAATCTCCAGAGACAGTAATAATTTACGCACACACCACACACACATAAACGCACGTTCGTGTCTGCACAAATAATAAGTCACAATGATATAGATCACTAAAATCTGCTTTCAAAATGCACTACAGAAAACTGCTTCCAAAACGCACTACTAAATTTAGGAAGCTTTGCGGTTAAAATGAGAAGCGTAAAAGTCACATCTGAGACTTGGCTTTCGGTTTTGAAAGGTTGATCCATCCAGCGCATCCGAAGCCTTTTCTTCTGCCCCTCTGTCGTTAAACCTCAATTGCATGGCTTCTTGAGAATATCTTTCAGAAAGTCCTGCACCCCGTTTGATCCCCTAAGTGTCAACATTGTTAGCCTACGTGTGTGGCATCGATTCTTCAAGCTCTGCTGAAGTGCTTCATGCGGCTTTCTGGCAACCGGGCCTCTTCGCTCCGAGGGACACAGTTTATCGGCACCTGCTGTCATTGTGGTTCTTTTCGCTTTCTTGGATCTCAGTTTAGCATGGGGGGAAAAAAAACCCTCCAGCTGGCATTGCCTGGAATCCTTTCTTCTCTCTACTTCTGTCAAGAAATGTAAACTCTAACCATTTAGCAGCACCTGGAAGAAAAAAAGAGGACGAAACTGCAAAATTAACAAAGGCACAGTTTAAAGCAGAAGAAGTAGAAGAAGAACGCAACGTTCTGGAGATGACAAGGTGGAACTACATTTGGCCTGTGGATACTTCTGAGAAGATGCAACTTCGGAAGTTGGCACCGAAATACAACATAAACTAATGTTTCCTTCATTTTTATTTGTGGAAATAAATGATACCTAGCTCTTTAGCTCCATCCTGGCTTGACCTAGGAGACTAGTTAAATCTCTTTAAATTTCCCTTGCAGATTTTAAAACTCTCAGATGATCCTAGTCATGACCCAAATAATCGTGTTTGCTGTAGTTTTAGTTATGGATCTCATTTCAAGGAATCAAGGAATAAGGTGCTTCAGGTAAAGTTTGAAGAATAAATCAACGCTTCAATTGTTTGGGAATTCTACATCCGGTTCAATGATCTGGCGACAAATGTGATCTTGGGCAGGTTCGTCCAATACATTTGAGTTGGAAGAGCTTTGAATAGTTCCTCCTGATGCCTTAGCAGCATGAAGCAACCTAGAACTAAGAATACATTTCCCGACAGCTAAGAACAATTAACCAGTGGAACAACTTGCCTCTAGAAGTTGTGAATTCTCCAACTCTGGAAGTTTTTAAGAAGAGATTGGACAACCATTTGTCTGGGATGGTATAGGTTTTCCTGACTAAGCAGGGCATTGGACTAGAAGACCTCCAAGGTCCCTTCCAACTCTGTTATTCTAATTCTAAATATGGTAATCTAGACAACTATGTATCAAAGCTATGTATAACAGCAGCAGGAAGGGTGCTGTAGGAGAAGGGGTGGCAGAACCTGGGGGCAGAGTTAAAAGAGGAATCAACTTAGAATCCCTATGTAGCCACAAGTAAACTAAGTACAACCTCGGTATTTAATTATTTAAATATGGCTCCAAATGAACAACCAATCACAAGACCAACTGACCACACTGGAACACAAGCCATTTATAAGCTAAAGAGGAAGAGGACAAGAAAATCTGGCTGATGATATTACCTAGTCTGGTAATGAAACGTTCAGAAACTATATTGAAACAAGCTTGGAGAGCAAACCACAGCTAACTCTAACTAAGGGCTGACTGTTAGTTGAGAAGATTCCCGTGCATAAGCTTTTAGAAATAAAGCAGTTTAGTTGGACCTTCCCATGTAGACCTGGTCTTTCGTGTCTAGCACGTTTCACTGATCTTTGAGAAGACAATAGGAGAAATGATCCATCAAATTTAGGTATAAAATTGAACACAGACTGAAAATGCTTAAACTTGACCCCCCCCCTCCCAAAAAAATGGCTAAAAGAGACTCGTAATGACTTTAAAAAACCCAAGACAAAGATTTTTTCAAATCTGTTGAATGTACTTCTTTGCCAGCAGATGGTGCTGCTGTATCTTTCTGCCCTCTGGTGGGACACAATCCTAGTTTAACTTTGGCTTGTGTGGAAGGACCCCTCCCCTACCAGCCCCTTCTTCAGCTTCACTCCTCAGGGGGATATGGTTAATTTGCTACCAACATATTTGATGTGCTTAACTTCCTGGAGGGTGGAGTACTTAGACTTGTAAAGTCTGTGGTGTAGCGTAGCTCAGCTGAAGAATTTTGGCGCCAAGGACCTGCCAATCGACATCCATAAATCAGGCCCAGATAAGTTCTCCTCCTCTCTGGAAGGAATTTAAGCAATTGGTCAAGATTTTCAAACAACTATTTATATGCGAGTAGCTTAGAGAGGCTGACAGGGAGGGGAGTAAGGGGAAATAGGGAGGGGGGGGGAATGAGAGGATGCCTTGGCCAGTCTAGAGAGAAGGACTAGAGGGGACTTGAGAGCAGTATTCAAATATTTGAGAGGCTGCCACAAAGAGGAGGGTTTTCCAAAGCACCTGAAGGCAGGAGAAGAAGCAGCGGATGGAAACTCATCATGGAGAGAAGCAACCTACAACTAAGGAGAATCTTCCTAACAGGGAGGACAATTAACCCGTGGAACAGCTTGCCACCAGAAGTCGTGGGTGCTCCAACACTGGAGGTTCTTAAGAAGAAGCTGGACAGCCACCTGTCTGGAACGATAGAGGGTCTCCTGCCTGAGCAGGATCTCCAAGGTTCCTTCCAGCTCTATTCTGATTGACTTCTGGCTCTCTTTGAGACATACATCTTCAATACATTGAAGATTAGATCACTCTTTTTCCTGGAGCTCCTATGTTTAAAAGCATGAAAACTCCAACTTCAGCCAGCGCTTTAGCCTGATGCGTTTCCTTTTATATTCATTAGACATAATTATATGGTTGGAAATGAGATAAATCATCGTTATAGACCGGGAGGAACACCAACGATCCTTCATCACCAGGCCTGTTGATGTCGTGCATCAGCCAGATCCTATTCGACAGCTTATTCACTTAATTCTGATATCACTTAGTCACGTCGGTGTAAACTAATCATTCATTGAAAAGCAAAGCAAAGCAAAATAATAAGGATGAATTGAACAGAGAAACAACTCGGCAATTATCCTACACAAGCATTGATTTGATCTGATTTCCCAAAATGGCTTTGGAGCAGGCAAACTACAATAGTTTTCAGCAGTGATTTGCAACCTCAACAACTTTAAGGGGGGTGAACTTCAACTCCCAGAATTCCCCAGCCATCACCCCACTTAAAGTTGTTGAGACTGAGACAGTTGCCTTATAATACTTTTTATAGAACATGCCAAACCTACAAGGCTAAAGATATGCTTGCTACTCTTTCCAACGTTTAATATAGGAAGCTTTTAGCTCCAATATTCCCAATTCAATCAAGCCCAACTCCTTTTAGCTTCTAAATTCTAAATTTGTTGAGCTGATTAGATTTATGAAGAAAATCTCAGAAGACCACATTAGGATAGTTGCCGAGAAAACTTCATAAAGATGTCCACGGAGTCATCAGATGTGAAACTGAACTTTCCTTTCTTTCCTTTTTTCTTTTTTTCCCCCACGTTGCATGAAGAGGAACAAGGGAAGCTTGTGATCATACAAGAAAGCATCTCCCCTAGGGATAGCGTTTCATTTTTGGCATTGTTAACGTGAGATGGAAAAGGTAGCCTTAATTTTCGTGCATCTCCTGCTGACTGCTGAGCTTTTCTTGGTGAGTAGTTGTTAGGTCACCTTGTTCTCTGTCAGTACTCCAATATGCTACACCTAGCATATTCTAAGGAAAGTAAAATGTGTTTTGGCTTCTGCATTAAGGAGGAAAAGGAGACATTGCAAGCAGTTTAGCAGTCAATGGGAAAAAGATGTAAAGACTTTGCAATGAGCCACAAGCATTGGGATACCTCCCTCTCCTCTCTCCCTTCCTCCCCCCCCCCTCCTCCTCCTCCTCCCATTGATTGAGCAGTCAAGAAAAGATCATTAGGCATGGCTTTCAGGAAGGGAATACTTCTTTATTACTAAAAGATGGTTGAAGTGTTATAAACATAAAACATTCCAGCTGCAAGGTTTTATTTTTGGGGAAAAAACATAACTTCTTTTCGTTATCGGTTTTCTACAATCTTTGGACAAAACATATTTTAGCCCAAAGCTCTCGAATGAATTGTAAACATCAAAGGATTGTTTGTTTGTTTGAAATGCAATATGTTCAAGAACATAACAAAGTAATTACTTAAGAGTCCTTTAAAAATCTAGAGTCAATTATCTTTGTGTTCAGTTCAGGGCTTAAAAATGGCTAAGTTGATGAGCACTTCAGATCATGTTTAGCAAAGGCAAAAATAAGTTAATGAAATCTGTTAATGACAAATATTTTGCCATGCAGGAGCCCAATTCTATTCAATGGCACTAACTTGACCCCCCTCCCCCAAAAAAAGGTGTAAACAGAATAACAGAGTTGGAAGGGACCTTGGAGGTCTTCTAGTCTAGCTTCTATCTCAAGTAAGAAACCCTAAACAATTTTGAGAATTATGCATTCCAGTTTACATAAACGTTCATCAGATGAAGTCAAACCAAATAAACCTCACCACTACTCAGTTTATGGTGTGAAGATTTGACTTCATCTTCTTCTTCTTGTGCTCTATCTGTCATCGGACGTTGGCGATCATGTTGGCGATCTTATTTTGATAGCCGCGCGAAATAGGGCTGCTGAGTTTTGTCCAAACCGGCCCCTTAGATTTGGAAGCCAGGATGATGTTCTTCTTCTGCCTGGACCTCCTTTGCCTTCAATCTTTTCCTTTCGGAGGATTAAGTGAAGGATGTCGTATTTTTCCGGGTGTCACATCACATGTCCAAAGATTTGACACTGTCTGCCAATTCTAAACCCATCTCTATTTCTCTGGCGCAGCTCTTTGAGCACAAAGAAAGGAATATAAAACAGCCATGGAATTAGTTTTGAAGTAATTGCGTTGAGTTGTTTTTAACCCAGCAAAAAATACATAAAAATGCTTTTCCTTTGAGCTGCTGTGACCCGTTATATGTAACAAGCAGAGCTAATGAATGCTTGGCTTCAGTTTTCCTCTTTGTTTTTTAATGAGCCTCAGTGTGCAATATCGAATATTGCATTTGAGTATCACCAGATACGTTTCCTTGCATTGAGCGAAAAAAATAATAATAAAAAAGCATTATGCACCAGGTTGTGTAATTGTGGCCATTTTCCACGCAGCAGGGGTGTAGCGCAATCTTTGTTTCACAGTCCAAACATATGCCGTGTCAATTAATTTCGATTAAAGATATCCAAAATACCATTTAGGGCTTTAGTTTCTTCTGGTTTTAATGAGGGCAGATATTTCTTCAGCCCCCACAAACAACTCTATTAAATGCCAAGCAAATAATTCCTCCGGAGATGTTTTTAATGTTTGAAAACAGAAAATTGACATCTTCTAGGAAAGCTGTTTAAGAAAATGCTCTGACCACACAGCTACACAGTTTCTTCTAGGGATAGCAAAGCGTATAGCACAACAGTCTGTGGTTAAATTAAAGCCACAGGCTAACCTTAGTTTCTACCGGGCCGCAAGTAGCTAGTCCTTACACCAACGGCTTACACGCTTCTAGGTCAACCTTCAAGAACCTGGTGTTTTATCCTGTCTCCGATATTCTCATCCATCATGGCTGGCAACAAGCAATCAGAGATAGTTTAAAGATTATGGTCATCATTATAGACTTTATGAATATGCAGGTGCTCCCATGTGCTCTATTAGATTATAAATGTTGATTTCCCTAAACAGTTTTAAAGACGATGAGGCCTGAGGCAAGGCAGTGGAGGGTAGCCGTGATTGCAGATCCACTGATGGGTTTATGTTGATGTTACTGTAAATAGTTCCATGGGGGGGGGGGGATAATATGAAAGTTACAGAGAGTGAATGTCCTTTTCCAAAATCTCCAGGGAAAAGTAAGTTTCAACGTTCAGTGGTGCAGAAGTTTAACTAGTATAAGAAAAGGAGTGACAGAACTTGGAGGAGAAGTCAAATGGGTTATCAGCCTAGAATTGTTACATTCCCACAAATGGTTCAAGTCTTAATTTACATTGACTCTTACCTAGTGCCAATTTAGTGCTGACCATTAGTTGACTAAATTCTTGTGAATAAGCATCATCAATAAATAATTTTAACTGGAATTAGTCCCAATGCTTCTTGCCTGACAACTACACTTGGAAAAAACAGGCAATGTGAATACAAAATATGACTGGGATTGCGGGCTAGTAGAATATCCTGTTCTATTGACTGCCAAGTGACTATTCTTGTGAAATCAATTGAAAAAACAATTAGTAAAGATTTCTTTAAGTGGCCCAGTTTAATTGCCATCATTTGTATAAATTAGTTGAAGGCCAATGATCGATAACTGACAAAGGCATTCTGCTTCATATTCCTCTGACAACAATAGAGATAAAGAAATTAGCTTTTGAAGACCCGCACAGAGGTTTTCCCTAGTCAAGAAGGATAAAATGTGTCCTTGAACAACTGGAGGTGTTGTTAGACATGTAAGATGTTTATTGTTTGTCTGAGTTAATACTTCCTTGATTGGGGGTATGTTTATTTCTTGATTGTCGGTCTAATATTAATCTTGGTGTTAATTAGGCTGTAAACAACAAGAACATTCCCACCGACACTATAAACAGAGAGCAAACCCTCCTCCCTTCCAGCACTGAAGCTGTTACCTAGTTGGGTCATGAAATGTCTGCAAGAAAACGGCCCATCTCAGAGGGTTCCAAGGACCCCCAAATCCTCCTCTTCTTCCTCCTCCTCTACCCCACAAATCCCCCACCCTTCTAGCACTGATGATGCTACCTAGTTGGGTCATGAAATGCCTGCAAGAAAACCAGCATGCTCAGAGAGTACCAAGGACCCCCACAGTCTTCTTCCTCCTCCTCTTCTTCTTCCTCCTCCTCATCTGCTCCACAAAGCCTCCTCCCTAGTTACCTAGTTGGGTCATGAAACATCTCCCAGAAAATAGCCCAGCTCAGAGAGAGCACCAAGGGCCCCACCGTTCATCCCCGAGCTACAAAGATTCTCTTCCACTGGCATCAGCTCCATGTCTTCAAGGATCTCAAGAAGATGCGAGTCCTGCTGAATTCTGTTGGCCCATTGTCTCAACTTCTGGGAGCGAGGCCTGTAACCATTAGCCAGGACAGCCTACAGCTTCACAAAATTCTCCCCCAAGTTGATTATAGAGCTGTCAGTCAGTCATGAATCTCCAGCCGCAAGTAGATATATGAAAGCCATTTCCTATTGTGTCTACCCATGATTTGTTATGGACTATAAAAATGGCAATTGGATTATCAAAAAGGAAAACCAATCAAATATCTCTGGGCTAGATAGGAACATATCTTCCTAATATAGACAACCCATTTCCTTTCCTATTTTTACTCGGCTGCCAAGAAAACAAATTATGCCAATGTATTTCAGTGAGTCTTCTCCCCGACGCAGCCCTTTCCGAGCTTCATCTGCAGTGACGTCGGTTTTCAGCAAGGCAGATTAACTTTATATTTAAACCTGTTTATTACTAAAATGCAATAATGCTCACCGTGGCATATCTGTTTCGAACAGAGCCTAAGAATATACATATTTTGACTAGTGCATTCTGGCCCGCTGTTCAAAATCCTCCTTTCGGCTTGGCTTCTCCGGGATTCAAAGCGTGCCAGAATTTCATAAAATCCCAAGTCTGATAAGAAACAATTGTTGGAGAAGAACCTGTTAAGAGGAAACTTAAAATTCATTTTAACCCAAAATTACAATTTAACAAGTTTTCTTCTCATTTGGCACCATGGGCCAAGAAATACTTTCTTTTCTGTACTCAAGCAGGACATCACTTGAAGTTTTTTGTTTTTTTTAAAGTTTGTGACTACTGCCTGAACTAATCCCTTCTTCTTCCTGAAAGAGAAACACTGACCCAAGCTCACCTAGCAGAGCAGAGCAGAGCAGAATGACAGAGTTGGAAGGGACCTTGGAGGTCTTCTACTCCAACCCCCTGCTTAGGCAGGAAACCCTGTACTATCTCGGACAAATGGTTGTCCAATCTCTTCTTAAAAACTTCCAGTGATGGAGCAGTCACAACTTCTCGAGCCAAGTTGTTCCACTGGTTGATTGTCCTCCCTGTTAGGAAGTTTCTCCTTAGTTCTAGGGTGCTTCTCTCCTGGATTGTTTTCAGTCCATCGCTTCTTGTCCTGCCCTCAGGGGCCTTGGAGAACAGGTTGACCCCCTCTTCTTTGTGGCAAAGATATTGGGAGACTGCTATCATGATGTCACCCCCGGTCCTTCTTTTCATTAAACTAGACATAACCAATTCCACCAACCGTTCTTCATATGTTTTAGCCTCCCATCCCCCATCTTTGTCACTCCTCTGCACTCTTTCCAGAGTCTCAACATCTTTTTTACATCGTGGTGACTCTCTTTGTAGGTTACAGAATACTGGAAACTAGGTAAGTTCACTTTGGCCCCTTTTTATCAGTACATACTTAAAGTAGAGTAAATGTGATGCCATTCAACTTCCTTCTGATTGCCTCTTGATTTGGGGAGGGGGGGGGAGCTTGCCACCCATTTATAATATTTTGTATTATTTCTGCAAAAGTCTGTTCCGGTTCCCAGGCTCAGAGAATTGCATAATATTTAATAGGACAATTTAGTTCATGAAAATACAATGAAGCGTTGCCTTCATTAGTTGCCTTCATTTACCCAGCCTATCATCAAACCAACAAACACATCAACAATTGGAGCTGCTGTTTGATAACCCTCGTGATGTAGGGTATTTTTGAATAAGCATGCTACTACGTGCCTTATCTTTTCGTGAAGGCTGTCGTGAGAATTATGCTACTAGTTGCAATATGAGCCACTTCTTTCTGATTGTTGAGTACATCGGGGATCTTGTGATATCATTAGCTGACAATGCATGAATCAGATTCTTTGGGAAGATATCACCACTCTGTCCTGCAGTGTAAGCATCAGCAACTCTGTGGTATAACTTTATAATCATAAACAATAGAAGAAGGCAATAAAGGTCAGCTTTCTCCAATCTGATGTCCCCTTGGGGTGCTACAGCTGCAAATCTAGACGCCCCAGCCAGTATGGACTGACAGCTGGGAATTCTGGAACTTGTGATCCTAAAGTATTTGAACGGCAACAAGTTGATCCAATTTGAATTGGTCCCCAGGACTAAAGGTTTATTCTTCCATGCTTTTGAGCTCCTGCTGGAGCCCATCCTCAGGGAACTTATCTCTCTCCAGAACGAGCCCAAACGCTTGGAAGAATAAAGCTTCAGTCCTGGTGACCGACGCAAATTGGATCCTGCAACGTTATCCCGGGACACGCATATGTTTGCCTTCATTCACAGCCAGGTGAACTCATCTGGCAAGATTAACTATCTGACTTGAATGGATTGACTGAAGTAATAGAAAGTTGTGGCTGAACTCGTAGGACAATGCTGTAGAGGGCGTGGCACCTCTGAGGTTGAGTTTTCAGTCCCAGTTTAGACACGATATATTTCCTAGCCTCTACAGCAAACTGGTAGAAAATGTGATTCTCCTACCATCAGCCTAAATAACAAGACTCAGGAAAAGTTTGGGCTTTTGATTTTGCTGCAATGGTCAGCCAGCTCTAAATTATGCATAAGTGCTTCATCCAGAGAAATCGAGACTCTCTGCAGAGCTTAAAGAATAGACGTTCTTAAAATATTATGTTAGTTTGGAGTGTTACCTTCATTTCATCGTCTCGGTTACTGATTGTCAGGGTGGATCTTGAAGGCTCTCTTCATTATGAGTTACCCTGGGCAAAATATTTCTGCTCTGAGGCCAGGAGTTATTAAAGGCAAAAAGAAATGCAAGATTTTCTCCAGTTACTGTGTTTTCTAAAACCAATGGTGGGAAGCTCTTCCCTACGCACCACATTTTCTTCAAATTACAACAGCCACCCCCCACCCCCACCCCTTTTAAATGCGTTTATCATATTTAGGACTATTCACTAACTAAAATAACCCATGTTTCATGTTGGTTGGGAAATATCCATATTTGAAATTCTGCCTGACATTAATTCCAGAACCATGCCCAGGTGTGTCCAGCACTGTCGGTGTGATTCCTTCAGCTGGGTCAACTGGTTTTGAAGGACTGGATGCTTGACCAATCTAGACATTTTAAAACAAAACAACAAAAAAACCCAGTCAGGTTGATCACCACCTACCACAGGTGCAAATGCTGGCACTAGATTTCTACTGAATATGAAAAATAGATACAGAGGAGAGGGAGGCATGTTGAGTATGCCATTTGACAAGTTGGGCTTCAGTTGTCGACTCGATTTGTAGAGCCAGCCTGATTCAATGTCATTGGGATTGTCAACTTGAACTGATTTGAGGATTCACTTGGGTTTGATAAAAAGCATGATTTGAAGGTGCCCGATTCATTCTGATATGTCAAATAGACTTGAAGTTTGGTTCAAAGGCATAATGCAACTGAACCTCTTTCAACCACCCTTTTAGTCAGTGTTCTCCAACTCTAGTGTATATTTGCCATCTAGGTACGCATCTTAACATACAATTCGAGTCACCACCCAATGTAATCATAAGGTATCACACTGTTTCCCCTTTTACACAGGCTCTTTCTTTCTTTCTTTCTTTCTTTCTTTCTTTCTTTCTTTCTTTCTTTCTTTCTTTCTTTCTTTCTTTCTT
>JANHFL010006548.1:0-39714 GCA_032468155.1 Oxyrhabdium leporinum | reverse complement strand
GAGAGATCTAATAGGACTAGGACAGAGGAGCATCCCCTGTCCCGGGCCCTCCAGAGATCATCCACCAAGGCGACCAACGCCTTATGATCTTTTTACACCTTTACATCATAATATAAATAATGATATTAATCTAATTGTTGTGTGTTAGCTTTTTCACAATAGCAAATCTATTTCACAGAGACTGAAGAAATTCCTTGGTGAACATTTCAATTGTCACAAAGAACTGGTTGGTGGTACAAAGTTATTTAACAGGAACATTTCCTTTAGAAATGGATCCTTCCCCAGCTGCTGTCTGTTTTATTTAAGATGCTAACAGAATATAAGTCACTAACTGGCCACCTAAAGTATGAGATGGAACTCATTTAGATGCCTATGGGTATTTCTTTATCCACCTGGTATGTCTGCTCACATTTCACACACAAATCAGTAGAGAAGCCTGTCCCTCTCCATAAATCAAGTCACAGAAAGCATGCTTCTTTTTCCAATGGGGGAAGGGAATTTGACAGCTTGGCATTAGATTTATTTGGACCATTATTATGATCTTATCACTATGCTGAAGATATACCATCCATATTTTGATGCTTCTAAATTTTTTAGATAGATCAGGGATTTGAACCCAATTCTTCCTGTTTTAATAATAGTCTTGTCACTGAATTACAAACATAACTCCGGCTGAAACAATTGATATTTCATGTCTGGCTTATTGTGGCTAACAAGTAATGGCAAATAATCAAGTTGGAAAGGAAGATTAACTCCAGAGATGTGAAATATTGTACATCTGAGAAAATTATACAATGATCTTTACAATATGAACTGACCATTAGAGAGCAAAAAGGCATTCTCATTTCATATTCTAAATTATGAAGTGATGTTATGAAGATAAAATTATTAGATGTAGTGTATCCCCTTTTTGACTGCAACTTTTTTTTAAATCAGTGATGTCACTGAAGTAAACAACACCCAAGTGGTATTGACATCATCAGTCAGGACCCTAATCAGAAGTGACCTACATATCTGCCAGACCTGTGATATGATGTGCATATCCACCATCTCCAAATCTGATAGTTTGGTTTGAATATGCATAGAATTAGATTCGGGGTTAAACTAATCATGCACCTAGGGTTGACTCTCACACTTTTCTTGATGGAGTTAGTTTCAACCCATCATATCTGGTTAGGGCTATGACCTTGTGATTTCTGCATCACACTGAGCGAGGAGAGTTAGGTAGGTCATATCTAGGGAGAAGGGTTATGCACATCATATCTGGAGAGGGAGGTAGCTATGTACTATATTTCCAGTTAGGACCATGACTTAGTGATGTCAGTACCATATGTTCTTTTATTTCTTAGATGACATCACTTATTTAACAAACAGCTAGGCTTCCATCAAAAAAGGAGTACACTATGTCTACTATTATTTGAATGCATTTCATTTGAAACAAAATTCACATATTTAAAAGGTAACAATCAATGCTTAAATATAAAACAGCTATAAAACAGCAAGATGTTCAATCAACCTATAACCATTAGTTGTCCAACAACTCATTTTGTGGGATCAAGTTTCAAGCAGCATTTTAATATTTATGAATGCAGGTTTTGAGTATATGAGCTTAGAATGCTCTTATCACTTTTTACTGAATGGCATTTTTTTTCCAGAAAATGACTGAATCTAAATCTAAATGCTTGAAGGGGATAGAGTGCAGAAGAGAAAAAAAATCAGTCAAAACACATTGCTCCGTATTTGTTTATACACTGAATAGATGATTGTGCTATAGCAAAAACAGAAAGAAAACAATAAATAATTGTAGTTTCTAGCTTGTCATAATTTGGCCTTGGTGGCAATCATATTCCTGGCTTTTAGAGGGTGCTCGTATGTTTCAGGAAGTGATTGACTCCACATTCATGGCAGATGATGTGGGAAGGAGCATCTTTTCTTTAAAATAGTATATCTTTCACAATTTCAGGTATCATAGTAGTCAGAAACAACCTTTCTTTCAGGATGCTATTGAACATACCTGTATTGTAACCTCTTCCAAGAGCTGGCCAGGGACGGTGATTTTTCCAGAGGTTTCCTAGGTACCAGTCACTCTGGTTCTCTACCAAACCAAGAACCTGCTGGCCTAAAAACGCACAAATAAACAAATCAAATCAAAAGTCAAAAATTGACTTGTAGGGAAACAATCATAATATATAGGTAAGTAGATGCAAAAATGTCCATACTTCACATTTCATATATGAAATGTAAATCTGTTTAATGTAATTACAATTTAGAATTGACTTAGAAATATGAGTTATATATTCAACAAAATAAAATACAGAAAAAAATACAAGTCCCACAACTATGTGATAGTAATAAATAAGAAACTTATTGAGAATTATCCTAAGCATGTTTTTATGGAAGATATGAATATATACAAATATTTCAACCTTTTCCTCCCTTCCCCGCAAAGTTAATCAAATACCATTTAATGATTTGTTATCTATAATACATTTACCTCATTCAAGAAATTCTAAGTTTCTCCAAAGTTTCTCTTCTTTAAAAAGTAGAGTTAATATTTTACTTTTAATTGAGATAGTTAAAAATGTTAATCAGTTCTTTGTAGTAACTACACTAGCCTCCAACAACATTCAGTGATAAAATGAATTTGTACTATTTTCCAAATAGTACAATTCTGTTTACACCTATTCACAAATCCTTCTACTACGGAATTAATTTATTTCACCTTTTAATTCTCTCTTTCCCTCTCTCTGTCTCAACAAGTATTATATAATCAAGTTAAGTTACAATTTAAAAATTCAGAATCATAAGATACTATATTTAAAATCTAGCCAACTAAGCATATACTGCACATATGTGTTACGTTAATTTTTTCATCAAAACACTGTATAAACTTGGATCATCACAACCTATATTCTATGGTTCCTCAAAATTGTAATTGATTAAATCTCACTTTTGTTATTCATCAGTATGACAGTTTAAATGTTTAGAAGTTTTAGACATTTGCCCCCAGTTTTTCCGTTATTGTAGAAAGCAGAATAATATAGTTTCTTATTATAATTCCATATAGTCATATTAGATTATTTTGTTCCCTGAAAAAAGTACCCCTTTGACTTTTTTTGTCTTAAACTCAGCATGGTAAATAATTGGCAACAGCAGTGAGATGTCTGGACTTAATTTATTTCTATAAGCATCCCAGACTCTTAAAGAAGTGTGGGATTAATATTTTATCTTTAATTAAACCGTTTCTTGTTTTTTTTCCTCTTTGGGTCAATGAGGTGTGTTAAAAGAGAAAAGTTGATTTTACCATGTTTTGAACTAAGCCATTCTACCTGAACTTCAAGGTTAAATAAATGGTAGCAACTGTGCTCAGAAAATGACTTGTAGTGCATTCTGCATCTATATTGCTCAAGCTACAAAGTGACTTAATGGGATCCCACCAGGGACTTATTATTCAAGTCATGTTGAACTCTTCTCAATATATGTTTGAAAATCTGTAAAGTTCTCATTGGAAAATTTTTTATGAATTGATTCCAAACTTTGGAGGAAGGATTTTAGTTTATCCCAATCAGTATTGCCTTTTATTTTTTCATCAGAATTTCATAATTTGTTTTTAATGGATTCTTTTAAGTAGTAGGAAAAATCAACACACAGGTTTATCTTTTATTTTTCAGAAGAATATACTGACAATTGCTCTATTTAGCAATAGGTGTGCTTTATCTCGTCTGATAAGGATAGTCCCATGACCATACCTATGGACTCATCAAGTGGAATTATGAGCCATCAAGTTGGTGTCAACAGTATCGACATAGATATATTTTCTCCTAATCTAGTCCTCCAGATCTTCCAATGCCCCACTGTCACTGTAACTCTGTCCATTCACTAGCAGTCATCTTCTTTTTCATTCCATTTTTTCCCAGCATTACAGCTTTTCTACAGAATGTGTTCAAAGTAGGATATTTTGAGCTTTATCATTTATTTTTGAGAACTGTGTGTTGATTTGGTTCCTCAAATTTTAAAATCATATTCATTTTCTCACAAATCAGCTTCCCTTCTTATATATTCAGCATGTAGCTTGAGTAAATAAGTACACAGCCTTGCTTGACTCTTCTGTCAACCTGAAGCTAGTCCATGTTACCATGTCCTCTCTACATTGTAGCTTCCTCACCTGTATATATATGCTTTGCAGGAGGACAATGACATGTTCTAGAATTTCCATTTTTCTAAGCACATTTCATAGCTTGAAGGATTTCTATAATTAATGAAGCACATGCTGGCTTCTTTTTGGCATTATTTGACTTTTCTAATTATCTAGCAAGTGTCAACAATATCACATATTCCTCAGGTCAAGTTGATTATCTGGCATCTCTTTTTCCATGTAGGCTTTAAACTGCATTGGATGACGTAAGTATTTTGATAACATTAAAATAGCTGAACAAAACATCATAGGTCAAGGACTAGCTGTATATATTTGTTCACATGCTCATCTTACTTGATCTGCAACATGTTTTTCCTTCAATCCTTACTTGAAAATCTTATGAAGGCAGGTTTTACACCTTCATAAAATAATCATATCTTCTACAGCCTTATACCCTGCAGATATTTAGGAATTCAACTCCCATTACTATCCTATATCAGATACACAGTAATAAACAATAAATCAAAGTAACACTATTAGTAATAGACACATGAAGCTGGCTTATGTAGGTGAATGACATTCATTGCCTGTCTAACTACCTATTCTCAAGCAACAGTAATCAGGGCTAAGTAATTTTTTTGGGATAGGTAGGCACAAATGATGAACACATCTACAAAATGGCTGTTGCAGCAAGATCAGTTATAAAATGGGTATTCAACCAAGGCAAGATGGTGATGCTATTTCTGTGATTCTTTCTAACTTCCTAAAATGTTCTCTACCATCCCTGATATTCTAGACCGATACGTACAAACACTTGCAAACAGCCCCCATAATTTTTATTTTCTAAGAATGGATATAAGTCTATGTAGTTTCACCCTTGCAAATACACTTAATGCTGGGTGTTTATAAATAATGTAATTTGAAATGCCGGTTTCCAATTTAATGAAAAAGACAGACAAGATAGGAAACTTGCCAGGTACCAGAAATGGTGTCTGTAAAGTGCCACATTTTTTTTGTCCCTGTATCACATATCAAGTTAAAATATTTCCTTGTTTCAGTATTTTCACCATGAATTTGAAATGCTAGGATATGCAAGCAAAGCATACCCACCATTAGTCTACAGGTGCTCACCACTTTCCTCTTTGTTTCACATTCTTTTTTTAAATAATAAAAGGTGGAAAACTGAATATAAATTTGTCTGATTTAAGTTGTTCTACACCATATATTTTTATTTCTAGAACATATTCCACGTATTTCCTTTTTGATAGTATTTGAAAAAATGTTAGATATTAAGACTACCATGCTACTTTTAGAATATAGATTTTTCTTCATATTCTATATTTTATATTATTATTTGAGAAAAATTCAGAGAATAAAGCAAAAGCTGATATAAATCTTAATGGAGACCTATGAGTAAGTGTGAGCATACATCTTGGAAAGGAAGTGTTTTTTTTCCAGGCCTTTCTTCTTTTTATGAGTAGTTATAATATGCTTGTATCCATATACCCCTACTCACACATATATACTCCTATTTTGCACAGATTGACAACAATCAAGCATGGCTCAGATGAAAAAAAAACCTTTATTAGTAATAAGAACAATCTAACCCTGTTCTTTGTCCAACAATGCATTTCATATCTCAGCAGTCTTCACTGTTAGGAAGATTTTGCATCCAAAGAGAAAAGTGAGAGTCCCATTTGCAAAAAGTTGATATTGAATAAGTCTTTCTGAAGACTTAGCAGTCTGTTTTCATTAAACTGTCCAAATACTGATGGGGTAAATCTTCAAATCTCTCATAACAGGTCATGACAAGCCTTGTACTTGTTAATGGATTTGTTTTCTCACCTTAAATTTGTATCCCTTTTAACAAAGAGATCTACACTACTCACATTTTAGCAGTCTTATTTTACACAAAAGAGTCTTGAAGGACAAGTAAGACTGCAATAAAATTAGCGGAATGTTCCTGTTTGCTATTTTATTTAGACATGGTCAATCATTCTTTAAATGGTAAAGACTCCAAAAGCTAGAATATATGAGTATGTATAACAAAGATTCCTAGTCATTCTATTCTAATAGTTTTCCATTTTCTGCTACTATAGCAAATGTATTATCACAAACATGCTTAAATGTCATTTAGACATGGTTTGGAACGAGGACTGGATTTATAAATTACATAGACCAAGCCTTGTTTGATCTTCACTACTATATAGTGGCCAAATTTTAGATTCAGTAAAAGTGTTGATTAAAATAGTGGGAAACCATTTATCACTTGAGAAGAAACTTTCATTGACTATATACTGTAAATTAAACACTCTCCTGATGAAATCCCATTTAAAGTTCAAATCACACTAGCTACTTTTAATGAAAAAGAACAAGTAAGAGTGTTTTCTAAAAGTACACTATGATTTATTTAATTTTAAATTCTACTAAATATGGAATAACTTTATTAGGCCACGTTAATCCAGAAGTTTTGAGATGGGAGGGATGGAAGGAAAGGGCAGTGATAGTAGAGTAACTGATATGAAAGCTGTTTAAGATACAATGTGAGATGACATTCCTGACATTTTAATAAGGTTGTCCTAGGGATTGTGAAGTTTCTGAAATGTATTTAGGATTCTCTAGGGCAGCGGTACCCAACCTTTCTAGATACCTGGACCAGCAATGGTAGCGGTGATGGCAGCAGGGCGGCATGTGCAAATAAGCTTCTTGCACTCATCCCTGCTTCCATGGCCCAGTTCCCAACAGGGGTTGGCGATCCCTGCTCTAAGGAATGTGGGATGAAGCTATGGACAGTGACTGATCCTTTTGTTCAAGGACTGCAGTGTCTCCCTTGTCTCTTGTTAAGTAATTAAGTAAACTTGTAATAGTCATGACATGAAGCTCTGTAAACATACTTTCCTCTTCCTATTTTCCCCATAACAATAACCCTATGAGGTAAATTGGGCTGAGTGTGTGTGACTGACCCAATTGGTCACCCAATTGGCTTTCATGGCTAAGGCTGAAATTTAACTCATAGTTTCCCACTTTTTAGCCTGATACCTTAACCACTAGACTTTAGACAATCCTCTCCTGGCACTTCAATGTTAGCACTGAATGTATTACTCCAAGGACTCCCAAACTTTGGGAATGATACTAAGATTGTAAAATGATACCTTGAATTAGTTGGAAGCTCCTACGAATAAAACTCATGATTTCACTGCATAAGTAAGAAATGTTACTTTACAGAAAATAATATGAAAATTTCCAAACAAAATTACAAATGACACCCCCCCTCCCCGAATCAAAACTAGTTTAAAACAATATTTTTAAAGGAGTTTCATGGGTTTTGTACAGTTCTCATGAAATTTGGGTTTCTTTTTGGAGAAACTATTTTCATTCTTTTCATTCGGGTGAATTTTCTTGGGAAAATTACAAAAAAGAAAGAAAGAAAAGGCAAGGGTATTTGACTTTTCGAATTATTTCCTTGCCTTACATCAACATGTCTTAAAATGCTGCAGCTTGCAAAACACTGCCAGTCTATAATAACTTTTGGGTCCCTCTTCCAGCAAAATAACATTGAGATAACAATCACTAACTATCTCCTTTTTTTTTTCAGACTCTGGTTTTGCCTAAAACCAAAAGTGATTTTGTTCCAACAATGATTCTCAGAATCACTTTGACAATTTATTAAGAAGAAAAGGCATATAAGAATTCAAGCAAATTGAAGAAAAAACAATATATAATGAAACCAATGTAATCTCTTAAAGTATATTAGGGCAAAGACATTTAAAAAAGAAATTAACTGCCTTCTTGGTGGTATTTCCACTTATAATAAAGGAGTTTGCAAGTAGTTGTTTAAACAACAGCCTTCAGAATAGTTATAATTCTAGAAACAAACTATTGTATCTTCCTTCCCCATCATAATAGCCTCTGGAGAGTGAAGGTAAGGTTAATTATCAGAGCTTTTCATGGAAACCTGATGCCCTCATATAGAGTTCTGAAACCATTGGGGTGTTTTCATTCCATATACTTCATCCAACTGGGAAGCCTGCTTGAAAAGGAATATGAAGATATTCTTTTATAACCTGCCATGTATTTGCTCTTGAGAAATGTTGACTAATAATACCATCTAACTAGAAAAGGGACACTTTTCTATTCCTTGATAAGAAAGTAATTTTTCTACACTTTCTGCAAAATTTGGGAGTTGTAGCACACGGAAAGAAGTCGCCTTCAAGTAGATTTCCTTTTCATGAAATGGACTTGTTTATCTGTTGAAGGAAAACTGTTATTGTGCAACTGGTTTCGTGTCATGAAAATACTCACTCTTTTTTCTTAATTTTCTGTTCAATTCCATTCATAGAATATCCACATATTCAACATATATTGCATATAATAGAATTCAAATACATTTGAAAATTAACAATAACTCTTGAATAGCTCTTAAAACTTCTTCACTGGCTTGACTCAGATCAGATACTGTCACTGAGAAAAAAAAACGTTAATTTATTGCTAATGTCCCCATTCATGTGCTCATGGTATACTGTGGGTCTGCTTAAACCCATGATGAAAAACATTCAGACTTCCCTTATTAGCTTTGGTCTAGCTGCCATTGATTTCCAGCTTCAGACACTGATACTCATTTGTCCTTGAAGATACTGATAGACTAGAAGTTCTTTTTAGCACCTCTGTAAGTTCTATTGCGTTCTGATCAATTCCCCAAGGAGATTCTTCCCCAACACATTTCACTTCTCACTGTGCTGACATTTCAAACCTAGATTCTCTGAACTGAAGAATTAGCTCCTTTAATCTTTGGCATCCCTGGAAAAGAGAACCAATCCTTTTTTTATTTTGAAAGACAAAGAAAATATTATGATCCTTTGCTTGAAGAGAATGCAACAGTGACCACAATGCATTTGAAGTGCTCTATATTCTGCTCTGCTTGTCTGTCCATCTTAAGAATCGTTATGGTAAAACCCTGTGACTAACAGCATGAGCTTTGTCTTTGTTTCTTTGCTGTAGCCTTACAGTTACGATTAAGTGCACTCTGCTCATTCATTGCTTCTTGAGACACAAGTTTAGCTTATGAAAATGAAGCTGTGTTCTTTATTTGTTTATAAAGCGTTATTAATAGCTAGGAAGAGAAAATGCACAAGATGCAGTACTGACTATGACCGTACAGAAGATTTATCAAGTAAGATAAAGCTGGGTCATTCTCTTCAGCATCCTGTATGACTAAAGAAAAGAATTGATTTGAAAAAAACCAATGGTATCTTTTTTCAAAATCTCTTATACTTGATTATTTGTGAGTACTTAAACTTTACCACAGGTGACAAAAATAATCCAATAAGGGGACAGCATAATAAGTAAATAGTGGATATAGTGGTATGACACAAAGAAGATTTTGTATCAAATGTTACTGGATGGAAGCAGAAAAATGATAACATCAAGAAGGAACAGTTGCTGAGAAACCGGTTTTCAAAGGTAGCTTAACATATCTAGCCTACCTTGTAGGGCTATTTTCAGAAACACTGAATTCCCAGCAAGAAAATATAATGTCTAATCAGAGGAATAGAGGAAGTAAGAATGTTTTTCCTTATCTGTATCTAACAGAAAAGCTGCTTGTATGTGAATGTCTAGATTTCAATATGTATCATATATTATTTTATGTTATATATTAAATACCAGCATGGGTAGAGTTTTAAGGCCCCTTCTTTCCATTCAATTGACGAAAATGTTTCTGCACAGTCTGCGGCCACATCTGATTTAGTATTAACTTTTAAGTACCCATAGCAGTGTAGCCGAGACACACACCATGAACATTATGTTCTGGTAAATTATTTGGATTTTAATACTCATTTAAAATTATAATCATTACTATGATTATAAACCCAAGGATGGGAATAATCTAAATAGCCTTAAATACAGGGTTATGAAGCTGTGTGTTAATATTACAAAGGCTACTTAATTTTACAAAATAAAAAATATACTAATGCAAAACTCAACAATTTCCAATATATCCACAGTACAGGAAAAATATAGCCACCTATCCCAGGTCTCTTTTATTTTGTAGCATAATGACGCATTTTACTGCTGTGTTAAAGCTAGAATAAAATGTGTTCATGGTGGTTCAACCCAACACTTCTGCAGTCACACTGGACGTAATTTTGAAAATAAAAAGTATGGCCATTCCCCTAATGGAACTGTCCTTGCCTCCTTGTAAACCCAGCGAGGCATACAATACTGCCAGGTTTCTGTAAAAAAAAGTAGAAGAGGGAACCTTAACAATCCCTCAAAACTGGCATCAGAGTTGCAAGGCCTTTCAATTGAATGGAAATTGTAATAACCATGTGGATACATAAACATAACCGCAGATAGCAGTTAAAAGTAGGTTAAGTAAGGTCTTCTTTTGAATACTTTTATTATGATGAGGAGGCCCAGGAGCATGTTAGTCTATCTTATAACTTTGAAGATAATTCATCAGCTATCATGCAGACCTATCAAACTGGCAGCCCGTGGGACGGATACGTCATGTGCAGGCCATGCCCACCCTGGATCCACAAAGGCAAAAAGTGTCGTGATATGTCACGATCCAGCCTGTGACATGATCGAGTTTGACACCCGTGAGCTAATCTATCCGTTCCTTTGTAACTTTTAAGTAATTTACCAAATTTTAAAAATGTTTAAGTGAGTTCTCCAAACCTACTTTAATTTTCTTCTCCTAAACTCCTTAAAGTATAGTGTCAGCAAAAGTATCTAATATGGAAGAAAAAAAACTCAAGACCTTTCACTAAACCTGACAATCATCCAGCCTTGTCAGTTATGGATTATTGAGATACACTAAGGCAGTATTCCAGAGTGAATAATGATTTAACTGTACTTTGTACCTTAAAGATCAGAATCAAGATAATGAAATATTAGTGGCACAAGTCTCTAGTGGCACTAGACCTATGCATTGGTTATCTCAATAGAAAATATCATCATAAAAATAGTAATAATTCTATCACCACATTTAATCAATTGCATTACCTTTTCTAACTCACAAAAAGGATGTTCTTTCCTGAAAAGGACATTAAGCTAAAGAATTTGCCCAGATGATAAAGGCTTTCTTGTTTTAAGCCATAAATCTCAGATGTTTTCTAGCCTGTGCAGAAAGATTTCACATGAGACTGTATTGCATTAGCAGATTAATTGGCTGGGTGTGAACAGTGTACTAAGCAAAATGCTATTTGTTTTTGGATTAACAGGATGTGTGAACACAATTGTGATTTATAAACCACAGCTTATGGAATATTGTATTGTACCTGGCTGGAGTTTGTGGACCAAGTAAAAATCAAAGTGGATTTAAGAACAAATGCATATCAAAAAATACTAAGCCACATTAATGAGTGAGTAGGATTCATTTTGACAGATTTCTCATCTCACAGAGTTAAGCCCATTATGCTGAATAAAGGTCATGTGGAAACTTCACAGAGTTGTTGCGGGGAAGGACATTTCCATATCAAGAAGAAATGTGGTTATGGGATAAAAGGGTGTCCCTCCCTCCCTCCTCCCTGACTGCTAACAATAACGTAGTGAAATGAACTTGAAGAAATCTGTGCTGAAGGCATGAAAGTAATTGCTCATGCAGCACGACTATGTCTTTCACAGATGCATTATTTTATTATTCAAGGGGATTAAACTGTCTGATAAGCCAGGTAGTTAGCATGAGTCCTGTCAGGAGCATGCATCTGTGTAATTGAGAAAACTGTCATTTCCTTGGCATGTGCAGTTGGTCATTATTCCCCAAAACATATCTTGAGAAGCAAGTAAAGGCATTTTGGGGACTCTGATGCTAAACATCTCTTATCTACCAGTTTAAGAAATGAAAGTTTATACTAGCAGAACTATTTCTTCTGCAGAAATTTTGCAAATACAACCCAACTGCAGATTCTCTTAGCATCCCATGTACCAGCATGAAATATGAACCCAGGAATATTATACTTTTTACTTTGTGATAATAAATCCTATCTTTAGTACTCTATATTATTTTACTACATAAAATGTCTCCATATATATTTAATAATGGAAGGTAAAATTCAAACCAAGGGCCAGGAAAGATCAGAGCAAAAGCTAAATTTGATGTAAATCATCTCTAATTTAAATAAATTTCAACCAGCACGTGGATAGCCAGCTACACAGCCTTGATTCACAATGATAAAAAAAGCCAGAGTTGAGGTTCTTTAGAAATTATTGCCCTTGGAAACAAGAACTGAATTATAATGGAAGCAGAAGCTCCCATCTGATGCAGGCTGGGGCACCTTATTTGCAATACTTGCTAGTTCAAAATATGTGACAATTGGCTGGTTTCAGACATTATGTAACTGTGATGTTTTCCCTCACATTTTGAAGTTTAAAAATAAAAACTGAAGGGCCTATTTCTCCAGGGGTACTAATGAACCTTGCGGAGATTAAAACATAAAATATTCTTGCCTCAAGCTGACACAGACAGCTATTTGTAAACATATATACCTATTGCCTCTCACATAAGCGATTGATTTGTTTTTATGCAGAAGCCAATTCACATTGTCAACGTTTGGCTTCCAGACAAGTTATAGATCTACAGTGTTGTTACAAAGAAAGATTTAAATGCTGGGAGTAGAAAGTACTAACAGTTCTGAAGATGTAATTGACCGCTCTTAGTAGGACACAGACAATGAAGTAGCTGCTTACTATGGAGAAACAATGATAAATCCTCAGATTTTCAATAGAATTCAGGCACTGATTTCCCTTGAATTATACCGGATCTAAACAAGGCAAACTGCTTTAGCTGAAGAAGTTCGTCTTCCCAAGGTAAAGCCCTCTAGGAGAATGAAATTCCCAGAACTCTGAGCACATGTAGGTAAATCAAATACATTGATCAAGTAAAGGAAAGGTTCCAACAATGAGCATAGTACCAGAATGTTCTAATGAGCTGCACTGTTCTCCTTAAAGAATGCATTAGATCATCCTTATCTATATCCACTGCTGTAGTGTATTACATTTTGTGGGATATACTTGGCTGTTGGATTACAGCGCACAACTTTTTTCCTGTAGAAGGGTGCGTTCCTTTCACAGTAACCCTTTAGGAATATCTGCTTATGATGGGTGGGCCCTAAATCAAACAAAGAACCAAGAGCCAGAATGGCACAGCATAACTTCATAAACCAATTGTTTTCTTAAGGAACATATGTTTAAACAATTAATATGGAATGTATAATCTATATTTGTATTTCTTGAAAAATTGAATTTTCATTGTTTCTTTAAATTATATCAATTCTTGTAAACTATGGCTTTTATTATGAACTGGTTGAAAATTCAGTGGTCTTAAACTCTGCAAAGATTTCATGTCTGTTTTATATTCTGTCTACCAATAACCACTTTCTTGTCAATGAGTTGTCATATATATAATCCTGTAAAATAACATATTCCTTTTGTAAGATTTTTCCAAATTATATGGAATAGTCTTTTTTGGTAGTCCTCTTGAGTGTAATTTTCAGAATACATATAAAACAAGGGTTTTCAGATTCTTGAGTTTCAGCATCGCTGCTAGCTTTTTCATGCTATGATTATTTCTAAATCATTAGTACATTATTTCTAAGACTTAATCTTAGAGATACATAATACTAAAAGAAAAATATTCCCAAGAAAGAATTAGACCTATGTGCATATGAAAATAATCAGATAATGTACTCAACTAATTTTTCATTCGTCATCAGTAGTTTTCTGAAAAACATGAGCCTCCTTATTCTGATCTCTGTCCATTGAATCAAAGAGAATCAGATTTTTTTTAAAGATGGGAGGAAGACTTTAAGTTCTAACTTTCCAACAAGATTGTTGCTGTAATTAATGTTACTTCTTCCCAACCAAATCAACTTCAACCGCTAAACGCTCAAAAGCAGTTTCAGACTCTTCCACGAGTGACTGAAGTTATCATCCTTGCAATGTTGAGTACTCCCCATAAACCAATCATTGTTTCTTCAGCTTACCCATGGAGGAATGCAAAGATTGTTTTGCCTTCTGTCACTGTTTTTGATTTTAACATGAGAAAAAAAAACTTAGCATTGTTGAGAGAAAGGTCTATGTTACTGCACATTTTAAGAACATGGTGAGGTACCGCAATACCTTGATTTTAGCACTAAGGGGAATAAGGCAAATTCTCACCAATGGGCAATCACCTGCTTGGCAGCCTCAGCTTTAATGCTGTAAACTGTCTTGATAACATTTCATCCTGTGCTGTGCTGATATGGAACCCAACAGGCTCAACTGCAGAAGAAGTACTGAAAAGTTGAAATGTCACGAAAACACAGCAGCACTGCACCAATTCAAAGTTAGCTGAAACCAGCTGCTTGGAGAGAGTTTAAAATAGATATATAGCAAATACCTAATTCAGAAAATCCCTAATCACTGACACAATGAAGTATTACAAAAGTTAGGGTTGAAAAGCAAGCAAGTAGATGATTGAGATCAGGCTGGAATTTTCATTAAGAATTAGTAATAAAGATAAAACAAATAAAGGAACAATATTATTAAAAAAAAGCTGGTGAACAGCTGAGAACTTCACTGGAGCAGAAGCAGCTCCCATTATGAATTCTATACACCAACTCTTTCAGCTCTATAATATTTCATTCATTGATTTTATTGTCAAATGAAAAGGCGCTTGTTCCAAGTGGCATTTAGTGAGACAAATGGGGAAAGACTCAGACTTCATTACTTGGGAGTTTGCACACTGGATAATGTTGATGGGCAGAAGGCAACAGGGTGCAAAAGTCTACATAATGACAGAACCATTGTTGTTTAATAAAGACATCCTCTTCCCATTCCTGCCCTATCACCAAGTTTTCATTCTTCTTCAGATCCTCATAGCGAGGCGAGCTATCAAGTGTAAACTTTTTTTATGGTTTTAAAATGCTAATTAGATATTGAGAGACTATTTTCTGCAGTGCATTCTATGTCACTTATCAACAGATGCACTTGGATTTCTATATGCACAGTAACATAAAGGCAATAGCCTGGGCACCATGGAGAGAGTGACTGTGAATTTAAAGGCATTCCTTTGAAAAGAATAAGGATAATAGTTGAGACATACACAATTGGTATTTCTGTCTTGGTAGTATATGTGACAGCCTGAGACCACCACTGTGAAATGATTCCATGCCACTAGTTATCATATGCAAATTAAAAATAGAGGAGCTTTCTGGAGTACATTTCAAATGTTGTATTTACCGACAACCCTCAGCCTATTATTTCTTAGTTCATATATCATATTGCTTTGCATTTTTCTAGACTTGACTTAAGACTTAGGACTCAAAAAAGCGTTTTATTTCAGGAAGAGCAAATTCAGGGAATAGTAGACAATTGTAAGGTATAAAACAGCATAATAAAAGAAACGAAATGGAAAAAAACCCAAACAAAACAAATTCAGAAAAGAGAAAAAAATGTAAAGGTGTAAACATTGTGAAAGAAAGCATTAAAATTGTTTTTCATATTTTATATGCATATCTGCTAGTAGCAAAAATTGAATTATTTTTTTATGTTAACCATTCTACAATTCTTGTGAAAAAGTGGCAATGAAGTCACATTATAATTATTTACCAAGGCTATTGTATAATCTTTCTAGCCTTATGAACAATTTTCTACCAATATACAAACACACACATCAATACACACACACATACCAATTTAATCACAATCCGACAACACAGTATAAAATCTTTGGATAATATAGTTACTTTTTAAAAGGATATAGTATTACTAATCAATTGTTTTTCTAGTCAATTCTTGTCTTGTTTGAAGGGAATTTTAGAATATAAATTGTTCTGCATTGATACATCAATGAAGTTCAAATACTTAGAATAGAATATAGAATACAGAATAATAAAGTTTGAAGGGACCTTGGAGATATACTAGTTCAACCCCCTGCTCATAAAACTTTCTCATAGTTTTACTTGAAATACTTCCAAGATCACTTGTCATATTTAATATAAACATTAACTATACTGTGTACTTTTGATTTTAAATGATGTGAATATATATCATTCCTCAAATATTGAAAATATTCTTGATTGATAAATATAAATTTAAGGACCCTGATTCAGGACATGAGGAACTTGGCATGTAAGATTAGTACATCATACTGAAAATATTTTAATAAATGAAATTGATAAAAGTAAGAAAAATATACATGATGTGTGAGAAAAAGTGATAGTAGATTTGCATGAAAATATCTGATCTTTTGAAGTAGAGTTGTGTATAATGATGTGTCCCTTTAGTTGTTTCATGTATATATGGATAAATGTATAACAGTTGAATATGCTATTGTTAGAGATGTATGGGTTAGGGACATGACTGTACATTTATTTTTGTTGCAGGTGATATTATGTTGTTGGCTGAGAACCAGAATGATTTATAGTGAATGTTAGATTGTATGATGCAATGAGAGAGCATGGATCTGAAATTTAACATTTTGAAAGCCAAAGAAGATGGAGTGAATAATTGCAAGTTATATAAATGAGTTATGAAAATTCGTACGAAATAGAATAGTAAATGTTACTAAAAATGAAGACATATTAAGATGTACCAATGCTTTAAGAATGATAGTGGGTAACATGGTAAACCAAGAAAATGCTTGTCAAAATGGCTATGCTTAAAAGATTCTACCTACTGTCATCTAATATGAGGATGAAAATTTGATATATCAGGATAAATCCTAAAGTTACGTGGTATTTCAAAAGTGTGTGCAATTAAAAAAAAAGAGGTAAATGGGTACTAGAATAAAGGGATGCTGAATGAATATAAATTAAAATCAAAAGTGAATAACTAGAATAAAAGTAATATGTTGAGATGGTTTGATCATACCGAAAGAATAAATAAGGACCAAATCACAGTGTACTGTAAATATATGAAGTAAGAATTAATGTGTTGAGAGCAAGAGAAAGACTGAGAATGTTAAGGTTACATGGAGTTCACTCTCTAAAAAAAAGAGCGGAGAATTTTGGACTAGAGAAAGACTTGTATGAACTATTTATGGATACGATAAAAGCAAGGATCGTTTTCAAGGAAAGCAATGATAAATGGAATTCATGTAAAGTAGATTTCCTTTTCCTTTTCTATCTTCTGACTTTAACATTACTTACCAAAAGAGAATATCAAAATGGTCAATCGATGTGAATGTATAAATTACATACTTATGGATAAGGGTCTATGACAATTTGCCATAGCCAATTCACCATGGCCAACTCACCATGGCTAACTCGCTACATCCAACTTGCCACAGCCAACTCACCACAGGACAACTCACTACTGCACAAGTGTTACACTAATATCAAACAAATGGTGGAATAGAATCATTAAAGAAAGGATGCAAAAGAGGGGAAAGAATGAAATGTAAATGGCAAAAATTACAATAATTTTTATTTATTTTAAATAATTCAGTAGAATTATTAAGTTGTCCTGTGGCGAGTTGTCCCGTGGCTAAACTGGCCATGGGACACTGTCCTGCAGTGAGTTGGCCATCATGAGTTGGCTGCAGTGAGTTGCCTATGGCAAGTTGTCCCATTTCCTATGGATGAGGCTGCAGATCTGAGTTGCCAAAATCTGGACAATCATTAGATGGCAGCCAAGAGATACAGAAAACAACAATCCAAGCATTCTTCTAATTTTATTTTTGGCATGGTATATATGGAAATTGTGAACAAATTTTCTGAATTGTTTATCCAAAAGAGATGTTTGTTGTGATTAATCTCTTATCCTATAAAGTCTTCTGTAAAGCCTTCCATTACAAATAGCATGTTTGGTATAATGATGAAGACACTTTCCTATATTTAAATAGATGCTCTTGTGTAGTATAATTCTGTAACCAGGGAAATGGTTTGAGTTAATTATTCCACGTTTAGTAATAGTTATTCCTCAGTTAATTGAAACAGTGCATAAATCTATGTTGGGGAGCTACATTTGTGGAAAATATATTTTATTCAAGCATATGTCTGTACAAGTAGGAATTTACATACATATCTGAACAGAAGATTTGTGCTAATAACTGACAGGCTCTGGAAATAATTCACAAAATTGATGGAATGCCTTTGAACAAGGACAATTTAATATCTGAATAAAAGGCATGAAATCCAACCCATTTTCAAGCTTCACGTATATAAATAGAAGTCTAGAAATAAATAGTATTTAAAAATGTTTAGCTCTGGCTACATCAAACACGCTTGTTATAGCTCATCATTTCTACCATCTGATCGTTTTGAATCATCACAATGCTAAATGTAATTTATAAAGAAGCACTTATATTAAATCAAATGGAAATGCTCAGCCTGGCTATCTTACAACAGAGAGGACACGCAAACTAGCCACCTCACTTGGTTGGCTTGCTTAGCATGTGAGCATTACAAAGCCAAAAGTTTGATGTATCTGCATCAACTAGGAAGTCGTTGAAGACTGTCATCCTAAGAAACAGATCCATCATTCTTAGATACTATATTGAATAGAAGAATAGAGTTGTAAGGGACCTTGGAGGTCTTCTAGTCTGACCCCCTGCTCAGGCAGGAAACCCTATATCGTTTCAGACAAATTGCTATGCCTTTCTCTAGTGCTGATCTCATCTTTAAGAAATACATAGCAATGATGTCTGGTTGGCCAAGTTATCCCAGTGTTCCTTCTGAACCCTTTGTTCTGGAAGTGAAAATAAACTGAAATTAAAATAAATAAAGTGAAAATAAATTAAAGCAACCTTACGACCTGGGTAATATTCTCATGATAAATTCATAAGTGTTGCCCATCAGTGACTAAATAAACTTACAGATCATCTGATTACTGCCATAGTAAGTTATTTATTTCTAGATTTGTATCCATACATGGGCAGCATGGTGGCTCAGCAGTTAAGATGCTGGGCTTGTCAGCTAGAAAGCCAGCAGCCCAGGTTCGAGACTGGAGTGCCACACGACGGAGTGAACTTCTGTCCTCATCCTAGCTCCTGCCAACCTAGTAGTTGAAAAGCATGCAAATGCGAGTGGATAAATAGGTACCACTTCAGTAGGAAAGTAACAGCACCACATGACATCATTCGGGTCACATGACCGTGGAAATGTCTTCGGACAACGCTGGCTCAATAGCCTTGAAATGGAGATGAGCACTGCCCCCTATAGTTGACTAGCAGAGTAAAATCTGCAGATACTTATACATTATGTCACTGTTGCACACTTTTGTGATTCTGGATGTGATCCTATCATTGTTGTCATCGTCATCATCATCACCTTCCTTATCATCTCCAACATCACTACCACCACCACTACATCACCACTGCTCTTGTTCATCCATGCTCTATTTACTTAATGATAAAGCTTCACCCAATTATATCTGGAACATACAGGCTTATAATCATTATATAATTTTCTGAACTTGTCTGCACTTATAGCTTTTTAAAAAATTACTTTGTGGTCTTCTATGGAGGAACAATATAAATACTTTTTATTTCAAGTTGAGTGGCTTTGAATTTAATTTACTCTAAAAAATCTGAAATCCAGGTGTAGAATTGTTGCATTTTTTTTCCAACGCAGATAGCTAATCTATCACGTTGTTTTTCATGAATGCCTGCAATGGAAGCTGCATTTCCTCTTGTAATCAATTTTTTTACAGACTTCCCAGCCATCTCATCTAATGATGAGTTTTGAATCAAAAAGGTGAATGATTTATACAATTTGAAGAGAAACCAAAGAATCAATTGGATGAAGCTTGATACTAAGCAATATCTACGTTTCTGAATTCAGAACAGGCCCAGTCTCAATTTTCTTTTTCCCCCTGATAGGCTACCCAAAATACATTGAGTGGTTTAGGCAAGCATGGCTCAGTCCAATTGTCAGCCTTGGAAGCCATAATTGTAAAGGCATATGCGGCTGCCACATGTAGTGGCTGGGAAACTGGGAGAGGGGAATTTCTCATATGCTTATGGGGGGGTTATAGACACAACAACATTCTTTCTAAGAGAGTCAAGGACATATCAGCCGGCACCTGGATGTGGAGTGGCAGGAGGAGACCCTGAGTTGGAGTTGGAAGAGGATTGGGGCATGTGACCTTTGAGTATGGCTGGGAGGTGGATCCTTGAATTTCTTTTGGGCAGGAAAAACCCTGGAACATCAGATTCAGGTTTTTCCCAGATGTGCCAACATGGTTTCTCTGATAAATTCTTGCTTAGATATAATTGTGTCTGAGTGCTGAATGGACGAGTGGAACTTTGATGGAACCCTGACACTAATAAGTTATTGACAAAATGAATCTTTAAATTGATTGTCTAAGAACAAAACTATTTCCTAATTTGAAAAATATTTGTCAATGAGTTTGACAAAATTCTTAAGAAGAGCCTATTCTAGAGCAATATTTGAGTTGTTTGATTCCATGGCCAAACATGGGCATTTCCATTACCTGCCATATCATGAGAGGATGTATATGTGGTGCCCCATCTATCTACATGTTTGTTTGTCTGACAACAGTATGCTTCTTTAATGACTTTTATGACAAGTATATGCATCTGATTGTGACCTATACTTCACGGGAGAGGATAATCTTCTTTAACAGCACTTAAAGGTACAGGAAAGTTCTTTGCATTTGTATCTTGTTAATTTTTGTTCAACAGCTTCATTTGTGCATATCACTGAATATTCTATCTATGTATGTAGATATGATAATAGAAGAAACAAAGATTAAAAAAACGTTGCCTTGGGGAGTACGGGAAGGAAATGTCCATACCTAATGTTAGCATTTAGTTAACTCTCACATTGTGTCCCTTTCACACATAAAAGACACATATGAACGCCAACACAGATTTCCACAGGAGATATAGCTATCCCAGCAGCTGTTCTTTGAATAAGGAATCCCATTTAAAAAAAAAGGAAAACCATGATTCCTACTTTATTATCTTATTGACTCTACCTAAAACACAGGGAAGGGAGAATCAGTAAGACTCCAAATAACTGACTCATTGTTTTAAGTAAGAAGCATGTAATATAAGCTCATGTGATAGACACTCACATATAACATTTATGCATACAAGTATGGACAAATATGTGAATGAGACCAAGAATGAAACTTTTATTTGGGACAACCTTAGTAGACATCTTGATGACAGTAGTTAGGAAGATTAATGCGTACTCTAAACTTGATTCCTCCAGCTAGCTGGCTCTTAATTTTAGAAAGCAGCATCAGAGTCTTCATTTCAAGGTGATAGAAAATTCTTATGATGAAAGAGGTGGTTGAAAACTTATTTTTAATTAAAGAGTAAGCAGCCTGGAACTCCCCTGTGTTTTATATGATGCAAACCATTTAGGTTATAATGATGGGACACAATTATTTATTTAGTTGGTTTTATTAACTACAGATATAAACAAGATCCAATCAATATTGTTCCCTTCATGATCTCTAATAATACAAGGCTATTACTCACCTATATAATGGGAAAATAAAAGAAAGGGGATTAGGGACAAGAGAGAACAATTAGGTAGACAGATATGCAGCCACCAGGCATGGGTGTAATGACCCACAGAATAAATGGTATAGATGGATATATGCAGAAGTGTTGAATACCTCATGGAATATATTGGCAAATGGGTACAAAGCCTAAACAATAGGCAGACAAATGAGCAGACATTGGAAGTTGGAAGTGAGAAAACATGAATTATTTATTGAAGATTTAAAATGACACCTGAATAAATAAAAGACATGACTATTGTGGTAGCATGTAGATCTTCTATAGAACTTGGATATAAGATCATGCCAAATGAAAATGTTAAATACTAACAAGTCTTTAGTCTTATACAGAATAGTATGGTATATTTAATTCAATAAATTTGGTGAGATATTATATATAAGACAAATATACTTCCTCAATGAACTCCCTGAGATACATTTGCCTCAGAAAATTCTAAATTATCTGCAAATAAGGAATTACAGTTCCTGAATAATCTTACTTTTTTTTGAGAGAGAGATTCTACTTGATGCTTTGGTCCAATGTAGCTTGGTATTAGCAAAACAAAATGTTCATAGCTCATTACATATTCAATTGATAAAATGGTTATACTGTAAATAGGCTAAATGCTACAACAACTCCACAACAGAGAGTTTGGAGAGTGATATGAAGTAGAGAAGGGCTGTCAAACTCATGGCCCATGGGCTGGATGCATCATGTGCTGGCCACATTCACGCTCGATTTAGTGAATGGGAAAAAAGTCCCAATAAGTCACATGACGCCGTTGTGATGACGTGATGCCTGAAGTAGAGTGCTACAAGACTCAGTTCTGGGCTCTGTTTGTTCAATATTTTTATTAAAGACTTGGATAAAGCAGTTGAGGGGATAATGATCAAATCTAGTTCAAAGGGTTGAACTATGGGAACTTTGGTGCTTTCTGAGCTTGGTGTTTTATCTGCAGACATTTCATTACCAAACCAGATAACATCATCAATGACAGGAGAGAGTGGGGTTGGCTCTTATTTTATATAATAGTGACTTGCCTTGTCAGTGGTGGTGGGAGTTGTCTTGGTGGTTCCCTGATTGGACTATTTGTTAGCTTGTTTCTCTGTGCTGATCACTTGATTGGTGTATTGTATATTTCTTAACTGTTGGTCTAGTGTTAATCCTGACGTTAATCTCTGCTCATATGGCTGTTGATTACTGGTAAGGATGTGTTAGGCTGTTTTTGTTTTATTTTTAGCTTTTTGATTGTCTATTTTGAATGGTATGTAGAAGTTATTTATCTCTATGTGTCTGTTGAAGGCTGATTTGTCTGAGTGAAAGGCTTCCAGGAATTCACTGGTGTTTTGTGACTTGGCTTGATCTAGGATGCTTAGTTTCCCAATTGAAGCTGTCCGTGTGCTGTGAAATTAAGTTTTCATCATGGACCTTAGGTTAATAACTAAACTAAACTAAACTAAACTAATAAATGAAAGATTGGAAGTTATTTTCTATCAGTAATAATTAAAGGCTGACACTGGTTATGTTTAAGTTGCAGAGCAGATTGAGGGGAGATATAATAGAAGCCTTAAGCTATTTATAAAGAAATGGTCATATAAAGGAAGAAGTACACTTGTGCTTTGTTTTTCTAGAGGGCAGAGCTAAATATGGTAAATTCAGATTAAATATTAGGACAAATTTGTCAGTTGTAAAAGCTCTCAAGCAGTGGACTGGGTTGCCTCATGAAATGGTATGTTCCACTTCACTGCTGGTCTTTAAACCGAAGTTGGATACCCATCTGATTGAAATATTTTAGCAGATCATTCACAAGCAGTTGATCAAATCAGATGACCTCTGGGTTAAATTTCCAATTCTCTGATTATAAATTGACTTGCGTTGCTCTTTTTTATTGTGAAATTGAATCAGTTTTAGCAGTATTTTAAAAATGTCTAATTTGTGTGTGTGTCACTCTAATTAAAGATATGCCATGGTATATGTCAAAAATACGTTTTTCCCCCTTCTGAATTTGGGTTTTGAACCATTTACCTGTGGTATAAGAAACTCTAAAATTGAACACTAAAATAGAAGTGCCAAGTTATAAGATCCTGATATATAGCAATAATGTATCATGTTTCATTGTTAGCTAGAAATGTCCATTCTTAATCTTATTTCTCTATGTATGCGTTTGTCATCTTGATCATTTCATATATCAGAGTGAACCAGAAGTTACTGCATTGATTGGAGTAATAATTTTGGTACATATGGGGAGTCCAAATTTTGACTACTTTGTAATCGTGCAATAAGGATTATTAGGATGCTTTCTGAGCTGATAAACGCATGCCTGATTTTGACACAAATGAAATAAAATACAGACAGATGTATTCCTTTGAGTATTTAGGGTAAGATAAATGTGATTAAGATAAATTTAACTCTGAGGATTGAGAGGTCCTCCTTTTTTATTCCTTCATGCTATTTCAAATGAATTTATAGATATTAAATAACCTTCCCTGACAGGGATATCCCTCATGATTTTTACCATGTAAATTAAAATTACCTATTGGGAAAGGTGAACCACTACCAGATTTGTCATTGTAGGTTTATTTTAGTTTCAGACATTAATCTCTCTTTGGGCTCATCTTGAAAGCTACTATATTATCCATCTGAAATTCTAACAACTATTTGGGTTCCCTGTACATTTAGGGATCAGTTTAATACATGCACTTAAAGTTGCAAAATACAGATTTTAAAAAGTGGTTACGCATGTAACTGAATCTTTTATCTATGCAAATTCTATACTAACAGATAATCCCAGCTTGAAAAATATACCCAATATATTTGATTTTTAGGTAAATTAGGCCTTTCACTTTGGACCAATTTAACTTAGAACAGAAAAGCTAGTTCTGCTAAGGTATTTTTAAAATATTTGTAGAGTTTAGAATGCAGTTTGATTTATCTAACAGTAGTTCCTGCCAGTTTATTCAACTTAAAAACTTGTTTGGACTGTTTCATTCTGATGTCTTGTTTAGGGACAAACACTTGGATGGAGTACAGCCTTTTTTGGGTCCTATTAGGTGTCTTACCAGTTTGATATCATTGATAGTGATATATTCCAGGCTGGGGATTGAAGGCAAAGTTTTGCAATAATCCTTTGTGAGCACTTAGTTTTTAAACAGTGGTTGGGGATGTAGGTGTGTGCTGTTGGCCACTTTGCTACCTGTCCCTTTGTGTTCAAACACCTTCCAGATACTATTTGTTGCTTCAAAGTAGGATGTCCTAAATATGAAGATAAGCCCCGATGGTAAATATCACCAGTTTGAGCCCAACAGAAAAGTAGTAGAGGTCCTCACTTGTTATCTAGAGTCTATGAAAGACTGGACATGACAAATAAACTGAAACTGAATTCCAGAAAGATGAAGTTCCTGCTTGTTCAGAAATCAACTAGCTTTTTTTCAATTCCTTTAAGTTTTTATAAATGCTCTGGGTAGAATTGTATTCTCTGTGACAGAGGTTGTCTGGAACTTTTCCTGGATCCACAAGAGTTTTTCTTTTTCACCAATAGCTAATGGCTATGTCAAAATAGGCCTTTATCCAGTTTTGTCTAATGCTTCTAGTGTGGTCTCTTTTAGAGTAGGAAGCTTTAACAACAGTTATGCATACTGTCATCCCCTTCAATTGGATTGCTGCAACATTTATTTCTTGGGGAAAGTGTTGAAGGGTATACTATTTTCTGTCAATACAGAATGTTGCAGCCACTGACTGGCAGGTGAGAACCATATTAGTACTATGATATCTACTCTAAACTGCTTCTGCTGCACTGGTTGCCAATATCTTTTTGAGTACAATTCAAACTGGAATAAAGCTGTATATCACTTAGGTTCAGGTTACCTACAGGACCACCTGTAGTATCTGCTTGTATATTATTATACAAAATAATATCTGCCCATTTTGTATAAATAGTTGAAGAGAGAATGCTGAAGATTTTTTTCTCTAGGGAGATGGAGGATGGGGATGAAACGGGAAACATCATGTTGATGATGATCCCCATCATTTTGATGACAAAACCATACTTCTGAGGCTTGGATTACACTGCCCCTGTCAGCATTCCAAGTAACAACCTCCAAAGAATAAGACTATGAGAATATCATCCTCCCACAGATTCACTTTATTAGAGATGTCATATTGGCACATCTGGGGAAAATCCGAATCTGAAAGTTCCAGGTTTTCCCTAACTGAAGAAAATCCAAAATCCAACCCCTGCACCCAAAAATCCATCACATGGTCTAATCATCATTTTGTTCCAATTGGAGACTACCCCCAGTCACTTCCCTCCAGGTGCAGAGTACCATGTTCTTGACAAGAAAGGAATGTTGTTGTGGCTAATCTTCCACTGCTCCTTGAAATCCCCCTCCCAAATTCCCAGGCACTAAATGTGGCAGCCCAGAAGCCTCAAAGAAAAATGGCTTCAAAGACGATAGCCCGACTGCTGCCCAGCATTTCAGCATTTATAAATGTGATGAAGATTGTGTTTTTTCATCAAGCATTTGAAGCTTAAGGAGTTTTGTGGCGTAGCTTTTAGTTTTGTGTGTGTGTGTTTGGGAGGGGGGTTAAGTCCCTTCTGTGAGGCCAATAAAAGTTGGCACAGCCAGGTGTTCAAACTCTTTTGTGGTTATAGGCAGGATGCGTCTAAATACCAACTACTGTGAAATATGAGCAGGAAATGCTATAGCCCTCACAACCTTCATTGCCAAAACAGGATAGGGTAGCCAGTCTTTGGCCCAATCCAGTAGTTTGTTATGTTCTATGTCAGGGGTGTCAAACTTGCGGGCCATGGGCTGGATGTATCATGCACTGGCCACACCCACGCCTGGTTTAGCGAAGGAGAAAAAGTCATGATACGTCATGGGATGCTGCTGTGACAACACGAGTTTGATACCCCTGCTCTATATAGATTATTAGAGCTTATTACATCTTCAAGATTTTGAAGCGCTAATAAGATTTTGAATTAGATCTATTAGATCATTAAAAATGTTACTGAAGATGTACTTCAGACTCCACACGTGTGATGTATCTTGGCAATTCATTACAGCAGCCTATTTAAAACTTGAGGTGTATGAAAAAAAGATGTGGCTGCTTTGAAGAACACACTCACTGGAGTTAATATTAGGTTAGGAATGGAGTAAACTTTCTTCTCCTTCCAACTTCAATTCCCCAAATAACCTTGCCAAGTCATCTCTACTTTAATATTGTTTTTCCTTGTTTTTTTTTTGTTTCAAAATGAAGCATGTTTTCTCTTTGAATTGATTTTAGATGAGGTTGCCATCTATACAGGAAACAAATGGGACCTTTAAGAATATTTAGCTCCCTTTGATGTAGCAAGAAACTCAGAATTAGAACATCTCCAAGACATGGTTGCCTCTGCTTAATCATTTCTGACAAAGAAAAGCCCACAACCCCTCTAGGTATCTGATGGGCTATAGTTCTGTTTGAGTTCTTAATATATCCCCATATAAACTTTATGATTTGAAGTGTGTGTCACTGTGGTTATACAGAGAATCCAATTTTGTATTTTGTCAAGGATTCATTTTAGACATATTGCAACATGTTTGCAAAGCACAAAGACGAAAATGCTATTATCTACTTCAGGGTCATATAATATCCAATAGAGAAAACTGTCCAGAATGTACTTGTCATATGGGAAGTGTAACTTCTATCTGAAGATAAGAAAAAGATCCTTGCCATGAAAATCTATCAAGCTTTCTTTAGTATACCAGCCAATTCTAAGTCCAGTTTGGTACTCAAATGCACCTATCATTAGATAAGACAACTTCGTTCAGAATTCCAAGGAAGAGTTTGAAATACTAGAAGTTCCTAGAATTACAGTAATATTGAAACAAACAAAGAAAAAGTAACAAAAGGAAAAGGAAAAGAAAACATTTCTTTTACGTTCTTTGCCATAAGAATTAGAGAGAGTTCTTTCAAATGAAATAGAAGTGCTTGGCTCAAAAATGGTGGGTACAAGGTGATCTTTTCTTCATTAGTTCTCTTATTCCACCATATGTATGTTTTCTGCTAGATAAAGAGAACAAATCTTTCAGGGCTGAAATTTGGTCTCCCTTCCAAGAGTGGCGATGATGCATTATAGACCTTTTAAGTTAGAGACTTTGCATTAATTTATGAGCTGTAGCGGTAAAATACAAAGAAATGCAATAAGAGAGGCAACAAATAATTAAAGAGCATCATCCTCTTTTTAAAAAATACCTATTTTGCTTCCATTATCCTGCATAGTATCTTATTAGGATTTGATATTTATTGATGATTTTTCCATTTGCAGCAAAAGACAGCAGGTCTTTTTCTTCCTGCTGAACAATTGGCAGGTTAAGATAGTTACATGCCACAGATATCTGGTTAACCCCTGCTGACCCAGCATGTTTCTCTGCAGCTCATAAAGTACAGAATGTTTTCTTTCTAAGAAACAAGGTAGCACAACAGATATTCAACTCAACTTGTTTTTTCCCTGAATCAAATGGGCATATAGCCATATTGCCCAAGGAACTTTGATGGTAAGTATTTCCATGTGAAAATACTTCAGAAATATAAATAAGGATTGTACGATGCTTCAAATTTGATTACAAAAAGATCCCTTGGAGCATATAGAGACATAAGCATGGCGCGTCTCTGCAAAACCATACCAGGTTAGAGATCAGGTAAATCATTTCCTAATGTAGCACTTCCTGTAACTTGTGAAGTAATGATACATCTGCTTCATGTCCTTTACTGTTTAATTTGGATTTGGTAAATTTGATTAAAACCTTAATTCTTATGCTGTGGCCCAACTTAAAAGAAAGCTGGCTCCACAGAAATATTTTTTTTTCTGCTGAATTTGCTCACTACTGTGAGGAGAACTCTGATCCTGCTTGATAGTTTCATGTGCATACAGAGTTTTGTGGCAAAGGTTAGAAATGTGCTTTAGAATAAGAAAGATGCAACAGTTTAGAGATGAATTTGGAATGTTTCATCTGTGCATCTTATTTTAAGGCAAAGGAATACAAGAGGTTTAATGCGTGGAATGAAAAAACAAGGTACAACAATGAAGAGATGGAAGAAAAAGTGGGGAGGGACAAATAATGGACGACATGAATATAACTACCAAAACACTGTATAGACTCCATCTCTATTCTAGATATCTGCTTTTCAAGACAATTTGTAAGGAAAAACAAACTAACGTCGCCTTATTTTATCATATGTATAGCTGCGTTCCTCCCAAAGGAGCCAAGCCAAGGATAAGACTAAAGCAGGCAATGTGGAAGCAGTTATATACTTGGAGGCGTGTATAGATTGTAGCTAATAATTTTCAGTTTAGCCTATCAGCATTTATAACAGTCTCTTGGGGACTTAACATTTTTGCTTCTTAGTGGGGACTTCAGAAATAAGAATATTGTTTCTTACAATCCTAGCAAATAGAATCTGTTGGCTAGGCAGTCATAATATGTGCAATACATTGTTAGGAAAAACATGTACAAATTTCATGTCATATCATATCATATATAAAAAATCAGCTCTTATTGTACCTTTTCTTATTAAGGGTTTTCTGTTTCCTGTATGCAATTGTTCGAGATAACTGGCTCTTGAATGGAAGAATTGATGGATCCTAGCTGACTAAAATTCATCATCTACTTCATGAGAACATAATATTCCCCCAAACAGACTGGCAAGCTCAAGGAAAAACAAAATTGGGATGGCAGTTGTAGTAGGAGTGATGAAATGATTTAAGTAAAAAAGAAAAGGGGGGAAAAAGCTGTCCAGCTGCATTCCTGCCAGCTTAAAAGAGGGAAGAATAATATCTGAACAATAGGTAGTTGGTTGAGCTTGAAAGTATCTGATACCTGGGTCAATAATGACTCTTAGATATAAAGGTGGCTGAGAATGAGATAGTGAGGTCTGGCTTAAGGCTCCGAAGATAACTCCTGACTAAATGGAAGTCTTAACCCTGGTTTTCAACACCCAAACTAAGAGCTTTATCACATATCTGTATAGATAGAAGTAATTAATTTTTTATTCCAATTCCCAAATTTTGGAATAATCTTTTTTTTTAATCACATACTTAAACTCATATAGCTCATATTTATTTTTTCCCCTGAGTGCATTTCATAATCCTGTTCCAATTACAGAGTTTCCTCAAATTATTGTAAGGCAAATAGAGCTGGTGAACAAATAGTAATGAATGCAATGTAATATTAGTCTCCATTTATCTTAACTCAGCCTCCCAAACAAGTGTATTCCACTAGATTAGGCATGTCAAACTCGTGGCCCGCGGACCGGATGTGTCACACGCTGATCACACCCACCCCCCGGTTTAGTGAAGGGGAAAAAAATTGCGATACATCATGTGACAACAATGTGTCATCGTGAGTTTGACACCCCTGCACTAGATGTATTCCACTAAAATTGTCATATATGCAGGCAGGGAATTTTGGGAGTTGCAATACAGCATACCTCAAAGGTACTAGATTAACTTAATTTATAAACCAAACATGCTTTGCAACAAATTAAAAAGTGTCACACAAAATGAACTATTAACCGTTTTCATTTCAGAGATCAATTGTAGAACTAACTTTACAGTACATATATAAAGGAAGTATACTATAATTACATTTTATCTTTGTTCCTTTTTTTTTTAAATCATCCTCTACACTCTGCCCCAGCTGTACTGATCTGAAAAGGTTCCAGCATTTCACAGAATGTGCAATTGCTCACCAATTAGAATGATCAGAAAGGAACACTTCCAGGAGATTGAGTGATGAATATTCCATCAGCATTTTCTCAAGGCCAAGAGAATGACAGGAAATTTCATTTAATCCTGTTTCTCTTTGCTTGAAAAAAAGTCACTGAAGTTTTAACAGAAAAGAACAGATCGAGTGTAGTTTAATTCTACATATTTATAGATATCAGAACTTGAACTAAACTCCCCAAACTTATCATATTGCCTTTATTTTCATTTCATTTTGCAAATACAGCAAATACATTTGGGGGGGAAAGAGTTACATTACTGCATAAATTGTAGAGGTACTGGTAAAAATTAGATAAGGCCTATAAACCATTGCAAAGATAAGTGGTAAGTGCTGTATTACTTGATTGTGGATGGACAATTAAACATGAATTTGCAGTGAAATATAAAAACAAAAAAAATAAGCTATACATGCAGTAAATTTAGCACTCTAAAAAGGAAGACAAGATTTCATCACTTCTGGAATGAAAAATATTTCACAGTATAGAATTTTAGTACATTGCAGTGGGAATAGGAATTTCTCCCCCTCCACTGCTTACTTTAGTATATTATTTTTACTTTAGTAATAATGTAATAATTTTACGTTATTATTTTATTTTAGTGAATGTCTTAATCTACTTCTTTTCCTGCCACAAAACGTGAGCGATAATCCATTCAGGTTTTGTGCTGATTAATTCATTACTATCTCTGAAATACCACTGGTTCCTTAGAGAGAGATTGCTTATATAACTACAACTTATCGTACTATTATTTTGAGTGGTATTGCAGCAGAAGGAAACAAAAAGGTGAATTTTCTCCAACTGAGCATAAAATCTGAAAAAGTAGGGGCAATAAATACTTCAAGTATTTTTTTCCCCTTCTTTCTTGGTTATTGCTTGTAATCTCACCCATGTGCACCCTATTTATTTTGTATCTTTTAAGGGAATGCAGTCATAAAGCTGCAAACTCTGGCTATATTCCTGTATAGCAGACTACCAATGGTACATGAAACAACAAAATAGTTATTGTCATAGTCTCACCTTTCCAGAGTCAATTTTCAGGATTTACTGATACAATCTCCAGAATCTCTTTGGGGACAAACTAGGCTAATGCAAAATTACATTAATTCATAAACTTAAGATGTAGATTCTTCTGTGCCATTCTGAAATTCCAAGTATAGATCTTCAAAATAGAACTGAGTTCTCACGTTAAGTATTTCATAGTAATACATTATATCTAGTTTCATGAGCATAGCAATTAAAATGGTGTTGAGTAGGATCTCTGCTACTTTCTTCTAGTGTTATATTCTAGACAAATGCATTAACTTTTATTTTAAACCCTCTAGCAAGAGGGTTAAAAGAATAATCAAAAAGCAAAACTACAAGCTATTTTATCTGAAAAATAACATATTCTTTCAATATAGTAATCGGTAAGCAGGAACAATCCTGGTTTTAACTGAACTATCAGTTTTGGCCCAATACTAGTCTCTCATTCATTTTGATACATTGGATTTTTTTTTCTCATAGAAAAAGATAATTTGAGAGCAATTTCATAAGTAAAAGAGGTTATTTTTAGCTGTTAATCTGGTATTGGAAATGGGGAAGCAACAAGAAAACTAGGGGGAAATTTTGGAAGGAACAGTGCTTAGAAAGGGGAAAACATAATAATTCCATTGATTTTGTTTGGAATAAGTTGAAACGGAAAGAAATTCTAGCAGGCTCTCAGAATTCTCTTATTCTAGAACAATAAAGAATACAAAAAACAAACAACAAACAAATAATATTCTGCAAAACAAAGAACATCTCTGGGATCTCTGCTATGCCTATCCTTGAAAGGCTATCTTAAAAGGCTGACTCTTATCACACAACTGGAGGACTTACACTTATTGAGTAGCCAAAGAGCTTGTGTGCTAGTTGAGAGTCCATCACAGCAACATCACAATTCCCTCCTTGGTTCCCATTCTTTAAATTTCTAGAGAAGTCATCATAGGGGAATTCCTATAGGTTTTTTAAAATAGCAAAGCCACCATAATTGCTAAGGAGCCTGTCCTTGAGAATTTTTTAATTTATTTTTTAATCCCATCCTTATTAGTTTTATAACTAACTGCTAAAGAATTATTTTCTGGGCAGAAATTTAGAGAAATCATGCACCAATTCTCTGCCTAGAAATTGGTTAGACATTTTTCAATTTCTTCTGTAAAATGCTCTAACGTTTTAACCAAAATATTCAACCAAAATTCTTTTAACTACAGAAGAACACAATGTGCACAGGTTTAACCCTTTATTTTTGAATCACAATATTTGATTTCAACTTTTTTTTCATTAGGAAAAAAGAACAAAGCAAAGGTTTTGTCCCCAGCTATTTTCTTCCCTCATTAGTACTAATTACATCTTCATTAAGAGACTGAATAGCAACTGACAGTTATTGAAGGGCTAATTGCTTTTAATTTAATTCAACTCACTGCCTGCACTAAAGCAAGAAGGATCTTATACAGTATTTAAGAACTTCCTCAAGCAAGAAAAGGAAGAAAGAACATTATTGGATCTGCTTAAAGAAGTGATGACTCTTAACTTCAGCTAAAATTAGAGAACGAATGAGGTAACTTTTTACAGATACCAAAAAACTGTAGAAGAAAAGTGTTTAATAATTGTCTATATTAGGTAAGTACAACAAGAGAAAAGATACACAGCAAATTCAGTTTGCTAGTTATAACTGAGTATGATGATAGATAGAAAATAAGGTGACTAGAAATAATATTGTGGAAATACTCCATGACATCAGGAAAAAAATAATTTTGGTGAAGGTTATGCTACACCATGGGATCATCAGTGTGCTCAGCTATGTATTTCATTTGAATGACAAGTAGAAGATGTAGCTGAAATTCTGTCCTAGTGACTGGAGGTTGTTAAGGTCTGAAAGAGAATAAATAGTCAGCCTCAATCACAACAATATAAAGTAATTGTGGGTCTGGAAATCAACAGAGTTCAGTGATATTCTACCTGTTATCCCAGATGTGCTACCCTATACAGAGTTTACTTCTATTCTAAGAGCCTCTTGGATTTGATGGAAGAAAATAGTTGGGGATGAAACCTTTGCTTCCTTCTTTTTTTTTCCTAATGAAAAAAATACTTGCATTTGATCAATGCACATAGTAGTTAAGAAGCTCAGGAGGATTTTGCAGAACTTTATCTGGCACATGAATCATGCTATTTCTAGACTGGGAAGCTTGATCACCTCATACCTGATCACTTCTAAACTGGATTATTGCAATGTGCTCAATATGGGACTATCCTTGAAGATCAGTTAGAATTTATAGCTACAGCATGAGTGCAGAGCTACAGATCTAAATCCAAATCTGTCCATTCCTAAACATGATTACCAAACAGTCTTAAAATATAGGTAGTTATATCACCAGGAAAGCTCAATAGGCATCCAAAGCCTCGATAAACAATAAAATCTCACAAGCCTAAAACAAACAAACAAACAAACAAACGTGTTGGAGAACTGTCAGGGATGGGGGAATTTGAAAACACATACGATCATCATACTGACCTTGGAAACTATTAGCATTATGATCTGTTCTCCTAGAGAATGAAACATAATTTTGAGAGGGCAAAGGTTTGGTTTTTTTTAAATTGTGTATTACACAAACAAAGCACTAATCTATTAGGAAAACAGCACAAGTACTAATTTCAGTAAAGCTGTAATATATAACTACTTTAAATCAGTTACTTATGAACTCATTTTTACTTGTTTACTGAATTAATATGAAGATTTGAAAGAATCTGCACAAGAGTGCGTCCAAATACATATTTTTCAATGTAATTAATGAAAGTTTGTATTTTGGAGAAGCATGAAATGCCATAAGTTCTGATCAGTATATTAATCTAGGAGATAAGGTTCAAATGAGTTCATGTTGAAATTTGCAAATATTAAATTGATCATGTGTCTCTACTTTAATATACTCCTGTAGTGCATATCTTACTATTTATGGATCAGGGAAACTTGATTTTTTTTTTAAAAAAATAATCTAATGCAATAGCTATATCAAACCCACAGGAGCAGTGAATAAGTGCTAAGTAAATAAATGAGCTGTTTTCCACTGCTAAGTCTCTGAATTGCTCTCCCTTTGCTTCCCATGTTAGAGATGAAATTGGCATTTCAATAACCCCTCCACTGATACTTATCTCCCACAGCATGTCCATCTAAGTTTAATCTAAGATTCTAAAATGATTGTATGCACAGGAAGAATGGAGGATTGCTACCTAACTGTCCATTAAATGAAGATCTATGAGCTTCAGTAGGAAAATGCCACTCACAACAAATTAAAGTATAAGAAAGGATATTGCTAACAATATGCATTATTGAAGTTGACACAGGCAGTTCTACAACTTAGGTAGGAGGATAATATTGGGAAATGATTTGTAATAAATTCAGCCAGTCAGTAGGATTAATGATGGCAAAAACAGTATTGCACAGTGGTTAGTCTTCAATAACTTAAGGGTAATAGAAATTAATTTCAAGTTGATTAAGAAAAACAAACCTCTGCCTCAAATATGGATATTTGCTGAAGCATTCAGACTATGTGAAGTCAGAATACAACCAACTATGAAGTGAAATGAGAAATACACACCAATCATTAATGAATATTAATAAATAACCTATCAATCTTTACACTGAAGTTCATTTTCATTATCCAGTGGACTAAATTTTCTTTCTTTCTTGCCTTTTTTGCAATGGAAAATAGAAAAGAAACAAGAAGACATATTAATATTGAAGATAACTATATATTTAACTGTATATCCTGTAAATTGTTTAATTTAATTAAACTAAGTAATTTAGTTCGTAAGCATTGGGTATGTATTCTATATATTATTGATGAAATTCTAAATAAAGTCAAATAATTAAACTTATACATGACTGCACTATATAGATATTTGACACATAACATTTTCTTTCTCTCTATCAAAGCAAGTTGACACATGTGAAATCAGCCACTTAAAAGCCTGCTTTTATAAGTGTATTTAATTATCACTTCCCCAAAGGCTGCCCTTGCCTATATGTAAATATGAGCAACCTCTTCTAACTAAAGGTAGTCCCTGGTTAACAATGGTAATTGGGACTGGAATTTTTATTGCTAAGCTCCAACCAATCTACTTCCACAGGCCCCGTGGCTATGTGCTCCATTGGTCCTGCTGGCCTCCTGCTCTGCCACCTGCAGCTGACCTTAACTATTTTTTTTCTTCCTGTTATCAATGAGGCACATCTGGCCTAGCCCTTCATAAGGCAGCTGCAGACTGTGGCAGACCTTTTTTTTTCTATTCCAAATTTCATAGCAGCCTTCTCACAAGGCTTTGGAGCAGCTGCCTTATGGAGGTCAGGTGCACCTTTTTAGCAAAAGACAGCTTGGAGTAGCGGGCCAGCAAGATGGGTGGAGCGCAGGGTGAGCAAAGTCTGGGTGTTAGGGTCAGCTGGAGTCCAAGGTAGAGGCATTGGAGTGCAGGGTGGGAAAAAGGCAGAGATCCTGGGGAGTCAAAATGCCCCTATGGTTGTAAGTCTGGAGGGCTGCAAAGTGCCTGAATGTTGATCATGTGCCATAGAGCAGAGGTGTCAAACTGGTAGCCCGTGGACCGGATGTGTAATGCACAGACCACACTCACCCCAGCTCCATGAATGGGGAAAACATTGTGAAATATCACATGACACCAATGTGACACTGCAAGTTTGACACCCGTGCCATAGAGGCATTACAATACTCATAACTTCGGGAACAGAATGCATAATAACATTGGTTCAGCTGCTATAACTTTGTATAGTCATTGAACAAATGGTCATTAAGTGAGAAGTGATATAATGGAACCACCAGCTGAAGAGGAAGGGGCCCCACCAGGGTGAGTAAAGAGACATTCAGCATAAAGTCTGTTCATGGGAGGACAAACATAGATCAAATATCTTCCGTTTCCCAAGGAAGGAAGACAATTTGGAAAGATTCTTGTAATATAAGTGATCAACCATAAAAAAAATCTATTTGAGCCTATCAATGAGTGGTTCTGGTTACTTGTGCCTGACAAGTACCTGCATATAAAAATTATGAGCAATTTATTTACAGTTGTCATTTTCTCATTATTTTTTGAAGTTCCTAAATATAGTCTGTCCTGTAATCCTATCACATTTATCAGGGAGGGAGTGCCTTCAAGTTAATAAAGTGTAACAGTGCAATCCTATGCATATTGACTCAAAGATGAGTCAATATGCATAGGATTTTACCGTTACAATTTATGATTTGCTATGCTCATACCATAGGCTGAACGCTGATCCAATGACTAGTTGGAGAATAAAAGGAGAAAACAGGCTGAACGCTGATCCAATGACTAGTTTGAGAATAAAAGGGGAAAACCAGAAGGCTAGTCCTGGAATAGATAAAACCAATATTTTTTTCCTGAAAAATGGAAGGTATTTGAAATATTACCAATGAGGATTATGGGATGGTACAGCCATCCACAATTTGCAGAGCTGTTACTGACAATACAGAGCCAGTCTGAAACAAAGTTCTTTTGTAAAGAGCAAGTTTTTCAAACTTGGCAATCTTATAATGTGCACATTTAAACTCCCAGAATTCCCAGACATAATTCCCAAAGCAGAACACACCGCTGTAGAACAAACTTGTATGATTATCAGTGTTGACTTTGTTAGAGAAAAATAGAATTGGACAGAATTGTTTAGAATTCGATTGTATTGATTAGAGAGACTGGAATTGTTAAAGAAAAATGAAATTACTATTATGAAGCACTGTTTTTGTTAGGGAGGATTAAAACTAAATTTAGTTACAAGTCGCAATAAAAAGGATGGATAAAGGTTGTTTGGATTATATGATGAGCTCCATGCTTAAGTGAAGATAATGCACTATAATTTCTTGAACATTTCCATCAATACTGAATTAACCTTCCTTTGGGAAGTTGTATTTAAGGGATTTAGGAAAATCTACATTGCTTTCATTTCATTATCTATATTCCAAAAAAAATGTAGGAATATTCCGAAGAATAGCTTCAAAGCATCTGTACTGGGAGAAATAAAAATGAATAGGTTTGGGAAAGATGGCAACTGAGGACACCTTTCAAGAAATAACTTTATTCTGGTCGATCTCTTTTTAAAGCAACACTTTCAAAATCAAAATGGGAAGAATATACAGTTTGCCATCTCTTTCCTTTTCTCTCTTGTTTGTTCAAATTTTTGCAATTCCATTCTACTCTTGCAAGAAAAAAAATGATATTAAAAAAAGGTTTAATGCATTATCATGAATCCCTTATTCAAGTAAAAAACAAAACAGAGGAAAGGAAATATCAGCAGTCTGTTTCTATGGAAATATAAAACAATGTTTCCTGTAGCTATGGCAACCAAGCCTTTAAAAAGCAATAACCTAACCGTCAAAGAATACTGGTGCCCATATATCATTACTTTTGATGATTCCAAGTCATGAATCAAATCATTCCTTTCTTCTAATCTTAAATAGATTCCTGGCAACAATTTGGGATATACGGCTACTTTCTATTCTGTCAGTTTCAAGCTACAGTATTGGTGGAAAATGTCATGGCAGCTTAACAAGTGGATACAGATGGTCCTCAACTTACAACAGTTTGAAGATATGATGGTCTCAGAAAAAAATACTTACGATGAATCCTTGCAATTACAACCATTGTACCACTCTCACGTGATTGCAATTTCAGCATTTGGCAAACTGGCTCACATTTTCAACGGTTACAGCATCTTGCAGTCACATGATCACAATTTGTGACCCTCCCAGCTGACTTCCAACAAGCAAAGTCAACTGAGAATCAACCATGTGATTCATTTAATGATCATGGCAAAAAATGGTCATAAAAATCACATGATGACTCCTTGAAGAACTGCATCATTTAGCAACTGAAATTCCAGTTCCAACTGTGCTCATAAGTAGATATATTATGAGCAGCAACTGCTTTCTTGGTTCTGTTGTTGGTCACTATACTATTTCACAATTACTTCCTTAGAAGTCAATGACTGAATTATAATGATAATCTCATTTGCTTTTGAATTAAACTGCATCAAATACTTTACATATGAGAGAACTGCCTTTATGTCTCCTTCTAAAAAATGATCCATGTTGTAATAAAATAGTGACTTCAAACAGAACCTTTTTCTCCATATTAGCCATAAAGCTACTTATTCTGAACCTACTGGTAGCATAATAAGACTTCTGGGCAATGGAGACTACATTTAGTGCACATAAAAATGCACATTTTTATGCTGCCAAATATAATCTTCCATACTGAATTTGAAACATATAACCCAACCCAGAATTAACTCTCCACCATGAAGTTTATTATTAGAAATGGAAAATTAGACCTTGGAAATATAGAATGTTACTACTATTGCCAGGCATGATTTGATAAAGTAGGATATCAAGCAATTGTCATGCCTATTTACTGTAAAAATGCAAACTGTATTGATAGAGTGCATGAGATAAGTACCACAATCTTAGGTATGGGAATCTGTCTATAAAACTCATCTTTATCCCATGTAATAAAACTATTATGTTATCCCATCTAATAAAATGTATTGCAAACTTAAGTCACTGACCCAGCTGATTGGGAACTTTCTTTTGCTTTTTTTATACACGAGAGCCAAATAATGACAATAGTTATAAGTAACATTGTCAAAATAATGTTCTGATAGTTCTTTCCTCACTATTTATTCATCTGCATGGCTTACTGTCCATTAACTAATTCTGAATTAATTGATGCTAGAATATACCAGCTGCAAAGATCTCTAATGAAAACTGTTATTAATCTGGCAGGTCTCTGTTTCTGTTCTGGCCCCAATTGTCCCTTATCTATCAGCTCTGCATCTAAATTATAATTGGATCTGTTGGCTGTTAGCAGAGATCATTTTTCAGGTTCTTCTCATTAAGGTGAGTACTGTAGTTAAATAAGAAAGAAATGGTCTGCTCTGCATATTGGTAGGAACTGGGAATTCTAACTTGTGCCTCCTAACGATCAAGAATGACCTGTGATACCTAATTATAGCTTATGAAAGCTGAAGAAGTACAATACATAAAGTGCATGTACTGTAAATACAATGCATAAAATACATAAAGTTTTTCTGGTTTACTTAAGTGCTTGCCTTCCTGGAAGGAGCTACATGAGATGTGAGTTTTTGGTGCTAACTGACAGGATCAATGCCAGTAAAAACACTTCACAGAGATGCAAAATTAAATTGTGGGTCATTTTTTTGTTTATTGGGAGGAGCTATGCAAGAACAGTCTACATATGAGGACCCGGATTGTGGGGGCAATATTCTGAGGTATATTGGATTAATATACTGATGTAAGAGTATTGCTTA